>CAJQZJ010032058.1:2800069-2829318 GCA_907164525.1 Lophiomys imhausi | reverse complement strand
CACACACACACACACACACACACACACACACACACACACACACACACACCAGAAACAAAACCAACCAACCAAAACCCAAACAACAACAAGCTACAGGCAAGGAGGTAGGAGAAATAGTTTTTCCAAGGGAAACATATTCAAATGGTTTATCCAATACTTACTGGCCAGCCCTGAGAACATACATGCAAGTAACATTATACAGACTGAGGAGGTTATATTTAAAAATACATATGTACAAGCCAGGCGGTGGTGGCGCACGCCTTTAATCCCAGCACTTGGGAGGCAGAGGCAGGCGGATCTTTGTGAGATCGAGGCCAGCCTGGTCTACAAAGCGAGTCCAGGACAGCCAGAGATATTCAGAGACACCCTGTCTCGAAAACCAAAAACAAAAAAAATACATATGTACATAAAAATACATATATGCTTGAAATACTAATTAATGGAAACAGAGGACATGGATTTGAAATAGAGAATGTAGGAGCTTATGGGAGAGGTTGGAGGTTTGGAGGAAGGAAGAGAGAGTGATAAATCTTGTAATTATATTATAATACTTTAAAAAGTTTAATAAAAACAAAACACACAAAAACAATGCAGTTGGAAGCCATATTTGGAAAATCAAGTAGATGGATAAAAGGTATTGAAGAAGAGAAAACACATAGCTTTCCCTAAAACTTCGACACAGACACTAAGAAAAGTGGATTCGTATCTGGTACTAGAGAAACAGATCTATGCTCCACTTTGTTTTATAGTTCAGAGTGTTGTCTAAAATTTTATACAGACCCTGTTTAAAATCTAGGGACTGATGGACCAGCAGAGCTTAACCTCCAGCAATCTACAGCAAGTCAGTAGCACGGCACCCAGGATGGAGCCTTGATCTGCATCTTTCACTGCTTCATTTTGACTTCTTCCTGTTTCTCCTCAGCAGCCTTCTTTTCACTGTGAGACTATCGCAGAGATCTAAAGATTAAATTCTTTGGTCTCCATGGATATGAAATTCTCGGATACATCATTTAATTTTCTAATACACCTATAACTGAAGCAAGTCTCATCACACTGGCTTCTCATATTCTTCCCTATATTTGTACATGGTTATTTCACTCTTTTATTTTCTCAAAGTGAAGATATGTAATAATTTCTGATGGGTTCCTATTTTTACCTTTCCTTGTCTAAACTATCAGTAAATTCCCTGGATCTAACTACAAAGCACACGCAACGTTTTCAAGGGCCACTGATCCTTTCCTACTACTAGTTGAATCATCCTTTGACTTAATCAAACGGCTTATCTTTGTTCTTGTTACCATGTGTTCCCACTTGATTAAATATGAACAACTGGACTGGACTGATCTCACTACAAGGGGAGCTCATTTATGTCCCTTCTTTTTAAATAAAAAAATCATATTTTACAGACCATGAATGAATAGATGGCAATTATACCATGGGTAAATTTAACCAGTTCTTGCAGGTGTTAAATACATACTTCTATGAAGAAAAAAAAACATTTCTCTTACTTCACATTGTTTCCATATGTAGTTATGTGCTGCTACTGACTCAGGGAGAGCTATATATGGATTTCTGGGACATTTCTTCCCATTTCAGAGATAATGTTGTCTATATTTGAACTCAGACTCCCTACGCCCAAGTACACAAAATTTGTCCATTTAGAAAGACAAGGGGCACTGTGGCCACTTGATAGATTTCACTTCATTGATCACACTTGTGTTGCCTACAGTAAATACCCAAAATGTTCCTTTGTCCAGTGTTACAGTATTTACAGTAGAAATGGTTTTCTGATGTCACATACATGACAAGACACTGGAGAATCCCCATGCTATTCTTGATATAAATCAGATCATCTCCTCATATTCACAGTTGTAGCTGTTCTCCATATGTTTGCACAGAGCCAATTGTTTTCTTAAGTATATGCTGAGTTATACTGGAAGCTACTCTGGTAAATAGAGCCTCTGCCTAAGCTCTGTACCATATCTTTGCCCATGAGTGTCTCATGACACTTGGCTCGTTTGAGTACTCGTTATGTGTTGTCCTTCATATAAGACCAAACTTTGCAACAGTAGAAAGTAGCACACTATAAATATTTATTGGATTGGATTGAATGTATCAGAGAACCAAGTGAATAAGAATGACTTTTGATGATTATGATTTTATGGTGAACCACTGGCCCAAGGAATGAAGAAGTCTGTTTAATTTTTAATTACTTTGGGGATGTTGTAGGTATCTAATACATATTTATTGGATGACACACTGGACAAGATCCACTGTAAGAAAAACACCATAGTTAAATAACAGAACTTACGGTTTGCTTATGTAATATTCTGGTCTTGACAGCAAACATTCAAATACTCTCTTCTCATATGAGCAGAGATGAAAATAGCCTTTTTGTTTCAGAAAGTGGAGGTCCTTGTTAATTTAATTTAATGAGAATAAGAATAAAAGGAAGCCACTTGCTGTTGTTAATATTTCTTATAATTTTATCTGTACATGTAATCTTGCTTCTTATGGAATGGCTGAATTTGAAATGGAAAAGTTACTCACAGATAGGTCATGTAAATCACTTTCTCAAGTGAGTTGAATACTAGTGCAAAACACCATAAAACATAAACACTAATGAGAAATAAAATAGAAGGAAATTGATTTTATTACTGTTGATCCTAACCAGATACTTATGAATTTAAGAAAGTAGTCTGTGGGAACTCCCATACAATTGATCCTGCAACTCTGATATCAGTAATATAAATCAAGAAAGAGATCAAATCAATGCCTAGATCGGAGAAGAACCTCAAAGCAAAGTAAGGCTGCTCTTCAGTGACCTTCACCTCATAATAAATTTTGTAATATTAACAGGTGAACTATTAGTCCTTTAAGGTTTTTAATACTTCATTTCAGATAGAATTTAATTTTTAAAAACAGGAGAACACAGTATCATCATAATAAATATAACTGTCTCTGAGGATTGAAATTTGTCAAGAATATCTTAGGAGTAAACAAAGCCTCATAGACTTGCAAATATACTTTTTTATTTAATCTGGATTGTAGGGGTATCTGGGAAGCAAGTAAATTTTATATATGTATATATATACATACTATACATACATATATGTATGTATAACATATATATACATACATGCACATATATGTATTGATTGTTTATGTTATTTTTGCACTGTTCTGGTGCAGAAATGGGCAAATACTGAAATTATGCAATTGCAGAGTATGTGATTCATGTAGAATGTAAACTTATAATTCAGGCCCTTGTGCTTTTTACTTTTTTATTATTTTGCTGTGTGTGCCCACACATACCTGTGTGCCAATGAGTGTGTATATGCCAAGGGGCAGTGATTACCTGAAGATTCAGAAGATTACCTGAAGGAGTTGCTGATCCCTTTTAGCATGTGGGTTGCAGGGATTTGACTCAAGTGCGTGGGTTCAGTGGTAATTTGCCCACTAACTCATCTCACCTGTTCAAGGCTACTATGCTATAAGAAACAGAATAATCCACTGTCCTCTGTGGTGGAGGTTGCTGATGGCACAGGAATCCTGGCACTATGATTTTAGTGTCAATTTTGAAAGATAAACAATAATTTGATCACTTGCAGTTAAAGTATGATCAAAGCAGGAAGAGTATGTCTTAGAAAAAAACTCAATAATAATCATGACTAGCCATTATGGGAGTATTTTTCTGATGAGGACACAGAACTGACAAGCCAAAATATTTTTGGTTGTATTCATATTTTAGATATATCCAGGGCAGTATTCAAAAAGTACCAACATATTTTTTTGTATTTTTTTCTGAGCAGTTCCATAATTGGTACTTTGGTTATTAGTACTATCATAGAACAAACCTAATGTAGTTAAGCCTCAGGCAGGTCAAAAAGCTAATGTCTACACAATCAGATGTTGGAGATCTCAAAGGAACTTGAAAATAAGGAAGCAATTTTGCAATTCCTTATTGTAAGAGCCTTATTAACAGAGAAGGGTGATTTCTCAGTGCAGGGAAATAGCAAGGTGGAGGAAATTCAGAAGGAGAGTAAAGCTCAGAAATGACAGACTGTACAGCCTGGTAGAATCTTTGATGGAAAAACAAAATACCTATGTAACAATCACACCCCTGCCTTGGTTTGATCTGAATTAACTGGTCAAGGCCTAGTTCATTCATCACTAGATTTTTTAAACCTAGAATTATTATATAGTTACATCATCCACCTTCTCTTTTATCTCTTTACCTACTCCTGTGCTCTAACAGGAGCCTGGTCTTTCTCAAATCATGGTCTCTTTTGGCTTTAATTGTTCTTATGCACACATACATACTCCTAAATATATAAGTACAACTTGCTCAGATTGTATAATGTTACTTGTATATATTTCAGGGCTGACAATACTGTTACAAAATCATTCCTGCTGATCCTATTGAGCTAATAGATTTGAGAAGGATGATGTCACTGTTGGAAACTTTATCAGAAAACTAGAAAAATATTATCTGTGTATCTATCGATACATATTTATATGTATATAAGTTGAGGAGATAAAATATGCTTTCCTTTGTCTAATATAGACACAGCATATAAATGAAGAATTTCAATATGTGAATCTGGAAAAAAATATGGACCAAAAAGTTTATATAATGGCAACTTGCAGAGGAATAGAATTAAGAGTTTATTAAAGAAATGACATACCAGTGGCTGCCTGGACAGTTCCCATTTTCTCTCCATACATTACAGCATCAATCTTCAGCTGTTTGGTCCCATTTCTCCTACAGACATTGATTGTAGAGCAGGAATTATGAAGGACTTGCCTACCCTGTCTTGGCAGAGCTAGGCTGTTGACTTACCTGCTTCCAAGTTTTGTACTTTTTGGACAGCATTCTGTCTACAGTTGAAGCAAGGGGTTTTTCTTGCTTCCCACTCAGCCTTTTGCTACCAACTGTCATAACCTGTTTGGGATAATTAAGAATGCAAACTAATAGTCATGCAAGCTTGTCATTTTGTTAGGTACTATGACAGTCGACCATAGTTATTTTCTAAGCTAATCAGAAATCAAGTTGATAAGAGACAAGCAATATTTGCTTATCTAAATATAAGAGATAGATAGGGCATCTTCAAAAACCTCAAGAGATCTGCAGAATATGGCATTCTATTTTCTAAGTTATTTTCTAAGCTAATCAGAAATCAAGTTGATAAGAGACAAGCAACATTTGCTTATCTAAATATAAGAGATATATGGGGCATCTTCAAAAACCTCAAGAGATCTACAGAATATGGCATTCAAAGATGTTTTCTTAACTTAAGATTTTTTGATATCGAGACATGTCAGCTCCTGACAGCACCCACTATTCTACTCCAAGTAGAAGATGAGCATTGCAGAATCTTCAGCACTTCCTATATAATCAGATATATTTATCCCTCTCAGGCCTCTGAGGTGGTTGAAGAATAAATAGCTAGAGTCTCATAGTTAACTTTTGAGTTGTTTAGGGGTCAAGAGAGTGTTCTGGATCTAAGATGTTTTTAAAATTGTGATGCAAGTTAGTATGAAAGCTGAGTTAGATATAGAACTTTAAACTCAAGGAGATGGTTAGATAGTAGAATGTTAAAGTCAGGTGCCAAATACATATGGACTGGACATTGGGAATGTATGCTAAGCCATATAACTCTCATAATTGTGGCCTATTTATTTCTGTTGTTTTGTATTGTATTTATTGTTATAAGAGAAAGAACCATTTGTTGGACTAAAAGGGGGAGCTGTTGGGGGAAAAAGATATACTTTAAACTAAAAAAAAAAAAAAGCGAAGAGGATGGCAGGTTGAGGGGGAAGAGGGTGGGAGGGTGGGACTGGAGGGGGGAGTAGGGAGGGGATTGTGATTGAGATGTAACTTGAAGAAATAAAAAATAAATTATTAAAAAAAGAGTTTATTAAAATATTTTGATTTATTTTTTCATAAGTGAAGTTGAATAAAAATCAGAGTAATTAATTAAAATGATGAACTTTATCATTTGTTCATCCAGATATATTTAGTGAGAAATCATCAGAGAATACTGCTTCAAAATCAATCTATATTTTGGGTAAAGCAAAGCAACAACATATAACTAGTAATACCAATCAGCTCATCTCAAATTTACCAATTTTAAGTCACAGTAAAATTTAATTGGGTTGATATCTGGAAGGAGTTTCAGTGAATTTATTTCTCTAATATTGATAATGAGAACATAATGTGGGCAGAAAGATAATCTTCAAATAGCACATGAACTCATTTCTACAGCCTAAATTTGTCTATTAACATGACTTAACATGGTGAGAACTGTTGTTTGCTGGGATATAATGTTCAGTTTAGGCTGTTTTCCTCCCCTATTAAGCACCATAAATGAACCAATTTTACCTGTGTTTTGACAAGGAAGAGTTGTCCTGCTATACTATCAAGTTTAAAGGTAGTTGGCAGAGAGAAAGTGAATGTCATCCAACACTGTGTATTACCTGATGGCTATTCATTTGACATGTTTATATTTCTCCCCAGGCATACCAATTAAGAGAATTCACCTGCCTCTCTTAGAAAATTGCTTAGAATGGGTTGCTACAACCAGCTACAATGCCCAAGGTCATTGTCTAATAGAGTAAATTATCCAATTATAGAGTAAGTTGCAGAAACAATAGGAGAAACATGGTAAAAATATTCTTTAATTAGCACCATCTCACTAATAGACTGGCTCCTTCCTGCTTTGTCTTGATAACAAGATTTAGCTAATCTTTTCATTTCAGGGTGAAGTCTTGGCAAGGTCCTTATTGTGGGTGGTGCTAACAAGTACGTCAAGCTGTCTGTCACAAACCTACAGAGTGCTTAGGGACAGCAGGTATCCCAAACACTTGATACCAATTAATGAACTTAATCCTCACAATAACCCTTGAAGACAGAAACAAGTACTATCCCCAATTCATATGAATGAAGGAGCAGAAAGAAGTGACAGCTCAATTATTTGAAAACTCAAAATATCTTCAGAAAGAATAAAATATTTTTTTCTTGGTAAACATTTAACGCTGCTGTGGATTAAACTATGTCTCCCTACAAAACACATGTTCAAGTCCTAAACTCCACTTCTGGTAAATAAGATTTAGTTGGAAAGAGAATTCTTTTAGCATATAGTTAATCTAAGAGGTCACCATCCATATTATATGTGGAGTGGTGGAGGTGTCAATCAAAGGACTGCCACCTTTCTCATAAAATAGATAAAAATAGACAGACATTGGCTATGGAAGCCCAGATACATGCAAACAGAGTAGATGACCATTTAGAAGTGGAAGTAGGAATTGATGTGATGTAAACGCAAACTCCTGGAAACTGCAAGCCATCACCAAAACTGGGCACAGTTGTCCTGTAGAGTTTCCAGGCAAGGACAGAGTCATCCCTGGGACTTTTAGGAAGATAATGACTTCATTGCACCTGACTTCATATGTCTGTCTTATAGACATTCCGGGGAAGCAATTTTTGTTTAAGTACAATATGAACTCCTTTATATAAAATCAAACTTACTTTGCAGTTTAACTTCTGAATACATCTAACTTTTTCTACAAATTTTTCTTAGAACTTCTAATATCTAATCATGAAAACGAATTTCAGCAGTTGAATTCATCATGTGATTTCCTAGCTCTGCTTTGCCTTGTGCCTCCCCCAGTTCCTTACCTGCCCATCTAGAGCCTGCTCAGCCTGATAACCCACCTTGAGCTTTGTTTTAGCAAGGTTCTGTGTTCACCTCTCTCAAGGATCCCTTCCCCTCTGAACAGCATCCTAGCCTGTTTTATCATAGCACTTTAATACTTCTCTTTAATCATTGTTCTGTTTATTTTCTTTCATAGAGAAAGTTAATATTATGAGAATCTAAAATGTGTTGAACTCAATATCTAATGTTCAGTCCCTCTCTGTGTTTGGAAATTAGTGTTAAAAGGTTGTTACTTGAATAAATGAATCAATCTAGCCTGTACTTCAAATTCCCCTTTGCCTCAGCACCTTGTACATTTCTTGTGGAGATCACAGTTTGGCTTCCTTATCTTCTCTTTCCTCCTCATTGGGCTGCACTGACTTCATCTTGTCTTATTGGATGCGGGATTTCAATTCCTCTTCAGATTATGTCTTTTTCCCTATATAATGTAATTCTGCCCTTTCCTCTGGTTTCCTTCATTGGTTCCTTCATTTTAACAGATTTGAGAGATGCTCTATCCTCAGTTTCAAGATCTCTGCTCTTGTGAAGCCTCTTCTGCTCTTGCTTCTCTCCACCAAGAAAGCCATTGGCTGATATGTATGTTGTCTCCATTTCCTACTGTAAGTTTCATTTCTCAAACAACTGCAGTTTACCCTTCTGGTGTATCCAGTCCTTTACAAATGAACAAATCCAAAACCTCACACAAAATACGAAGAAAAATAGTACGTGACATTTCCTTGCTCTCATTCTTTGACTCTATGACATGTCATCTCTCTGTTTTTCTCACTGCTAATGCATTCCTTCTAGTCACTTCCCAGCTTCTTATTTTTTCATTGCTTAATGGCATACACTCAATCTTTCACATTGTTATTCTCATTACTCTGACATATTTATCCGTATTTATGTTTGGTTCTATTTCCCAGACAACTTTTAATTGCTGAAAAGGCATTTCCCATGTAAATTGTGAATCCAAACTAAGACACTTGAGACTATAGTGACTCGCCTCTTCTCCACAAAATTCATTTTCACTGTTCAGCCTAAGCTTTATCTTATAGTGTAGAAATACTTAAAATGCTTTTAAGGATTTGCTTTTTTCTAACACTTTTATTTATGTACTAAAGTTCTTAATAGACACTTAAAATTTATTTTTCAAATATGTGTACATGTGACTGCAATCACACAGTAGTTTTATCTCAATTTTTATCATTTAATATGGTTCAGAGTTAACACTGACTTTACTTTTCTCTCTGAATTTATCACTACAATGTAACTGATTTGGAAATGTCATGTCTTTATGTATAGCCCTCTAATATTTAATTTTCATTATCCTGTAAGAACACAGTCTGAAGTTAAATGCAATAATCCATCATTAAATGAAGTTACCTTGGTTTTAGTCAGGAAAGTGGAAGATTAGTATCTAGTTAGTGTAATTCTAAAGTTCATTCTCATTTGATTTCATCAAATAAGAAATGTGTATCAGTGTTAATTTTTTTCCTCTGGCTCTGGGTGCAAAGAACAAATATTTAAGCCATTTGTGGTGTCTTTCACCACTTGTGAGGTCTATAATTAAAAGGAAAGCTCACAATGGTAACACTGACATTAATAATAATGACAAATATTTTGAAATGCCACATGGTGAATGCACTTCATATTATACAGTGCAATTTGCAATGCAGTTGGATGTATTATAGTTATGTAACCCTGTGGCAGAGACTGCTAGGCTGTCAATACATCCATTTTCTATTTTTCATAATCACAGGGCCAAATAACACTTTAAACTTACAATCAGGCATGTTTGTATAATTAAATTGTAACTAGATCATGAGCAGAAGAAATATGCGATAGAAGAAAATTCTCACACTTGATCCTGAATGCACCTTTCACTCTTAGTTGGCTGGACAGCAACACTACACATTTACAGACATGTATCCTCCATGCCCTCTCTTTCTTCATTTTTAGTTAGCTGGACAGCAACACTGCAAATTTGCAGATATGTACCCTCTATATCCTCTCTCTTTCTTCTGTACTGACTCATATGCCCTGGTCCTTCCCAAGATTCTCTTCAGATTAAGAACCACCACTTAGAGATGCAACAAAGTATATCACGTAAATTTTGATATAAAGAATTAACCCTCAATCCACTCATCATCAGAATTTACTACAGTCCACTGCAGAAAAAAAAGAGCCCAAACAATACACATTAAATTATTTTTCCCAACACTTAGCATTAATCTCCATGGGCCTGTGCCTGCTAGGGAAGTTGATCTATATTGAGACGTAGACCAAATCTTAGAAAGAGGTTTAAATATTTAATTTTAAAGCAAATATTTTAAAAACAATTTTAAAACAAATGTTTAAAAACAATGTTAAACATTTTGGCTAAACAGAGACTTACTTAGAACAACAATAGCAAACCCACAAAGATTTCTAGGATAGTATTTTGGCACACACTTCAGCAATCCAGAGAATGTCAGAGAATTGTAAGGTTAAGTAGATTATTATTGGAGCTACTTTAAAATGAATGAATAAATACATGCACATATACATACATTCATGCATGTGCATATACATACATACATACAAAATGACTTCTATCTTGTCAGCATTTTTCTACATTTTCCTCATACACAGCCATCTAAATACTTTCCTTCTTAAAATTCATTTCATTTATTTTTTTCAGTTTGTTCATGTGTGATTTGTGTATTTGAGTGAAGGTGTTTACTGCTAAAGTGTATATATGGACAAAAGAAAGTTTTGCAGACTTGAAAATCCTTCACTTTCCATGGATTTGTGGGATTTAATTCTGTTCTCCCATCTAGTACAATTAAAAAAATATCATCTTGCCAAGCTAACATGTCCTCCTTCAAACACAGTTGGTTTAGACTCAGTGTCTTAACAATGTTACCAGAACTCACTTTACTAATATTAGTTTATGAGAATGAAAAAATACTGTCATTCTGGGTTTGTTTTATTATTTTGTCTTAGGCATTCTCAGAGTGGTCTGTTGCCATGAATACAGTCAAGTTGAACACAGTCAAGTTGCCAATGAATATTAACCATGACAAAAATGTTTTTGCGTAAACAAAGGTTTGGAATGTAATTTGATATTCTTAATAAAGAAAACCTCATTAACTCTTTACAACTCCAAAAATAAGGTTAGTTATCTTCATAAATAGCTGGTATAATTGCTCTCTTGGATAAAATTTGCTTAAAGAAAATATCCTAGTTAAGAAATAGTAACAACATGAAGAAGATTGTTTTCATCTACACATGATATAGAAATATCTGTAGCTTTGGACTTCTTTCTGATTTCTCATGATGTCATGTATCTGATAACCATTTCTCAACAGTTTTGGAGTTTAGCTCATAGTACAGAACGTTTCCATTAAAGTGTAATGGATAGAATCTTTGTTTTCTATTAGGACTAACCAATAGTATCTATCCTCTCCTAGCTGACAGAGACATGACAGGACACTGCTCGCGCCATTCATGCAGACAGGAAGATCATCTTGTGTCTGGAGCCCTGTAGAATCTAAGTAAATGCTCTACCTTAGACAGAGTCAGTTGAGATATTCACTTAAAATTTTATAGAAAATTATGTGACTCATAATATTTGTTCTATTTATGTTGCCAATATTTTTATTACTAGTTCTTCCTTTTTAAATTTTCAATTATTTATTTTATTTTTTGAGATTACAATATAACTTATCATTTCCTTCTTCCTTTTTCTCCCTCTAAGCAGAGATTTGTAGCACCTAATTTGGGGTAGACAGAAATAAATGTTGATGATGTTGGAATCTCTTGTTAGATTTCTCATTTTTCCCCCCAGTAAAATCCATAATATTAGAACTTAGAAGCACAGAAAAATTTGGGGGAAGTGAAAAAATGCAGCATACCCTAATGATAGAAGTGTGTCATTATTACAATTTTGTCCTATGACAAAATAAGCAATTAAGTGGATCCTGGTGTACACTATAGGCTTTCAACTGAAATAATATGTCCACATTTTTTCATAAATTGTAACAAAATTAATTCTGTGGCATTAGTTTTGTTATGCCATCTTGATAATGGAGTCAATGAAAATATGAGAAATCATTATACTTTCTTTTCAGTATTGCTGAAAGTCTAAAGTTGCTCAAAAATAATAAAATAAGGTTCTTAAAATGCTGGATAGCATATTCAACTTTTGTCATCTAAACAATTCTAATCTAAAATTATTTGTATGCTTTGGCTTTGTATATATGTTAATATATCTCATACAATGAATTTCAAAGGTAATTTTGTTATTCTGCACTAATTATGGATTTTGAATGATTCATGTTCTAATTTTCTTTGTCATAAGAATATATAAAAGGATTTGAAACATATGAAAGTATTCTGCTTAAAAAGAAAGAAATAGGTAGATAAATATAGCAAATTTTATGATTACTGCTTTTAACTTTTAATAACAATGTTTCATAAAGAAACAGTTTTTTTCCTAAAAGCATCTGTAAATATTATAGGATCAAATGACTTCTTGCCTTTAAAAATATTTTTTCAAGTATTTACTTGAAGGCTGTTGATTATGAAGACTTTACGTGATTAAAGTACATGTCTTATTCGTTGGTATTTTGAGAATGACAGGAATGACTTTATATAATAAAATTTTTATAATATTGTCATAAACTCCAGTCATTTATTTTTTAAATATTTTTTTAAAAATGTTTATTACTTCAAGTTACATTTTAATCATAGTACCCTCTTTTCACCCCTCCTGGTTCCACCCTCTCCTCCCTCTCTCACCCGTCCCACTCCTCCAATGTGGACTCTCCCTACATATCAGGCCCTCTCAGCTCAACAGTCATATGAAGGCTAAGAGCTTCCTCTTGCACTGGGGGCCAACATGGTAGCATCCCCCTAGGGAAAATTGTCCCTTTAATAGGTAACAAAGTCTATGTTCCTGATTCTTTTAGTGTGTTGGTTGAAGGAAGTTATCCTGTCCTATATGGCTAAAGTCCAATTATTAGTGAGTAGATACCATGTGTATCTTTCTGAGTCTGGGTTAGCTCAGTCAGGATGAGCTTTTCTAGTTCCATCCATTTTGCTGCGAATGGCATGATTTCCTTGTTTCTGATAGCTGAGTAGTATTCTATTTTGTAAATGGACCACAATTTTTTTCTTTTATCCATTCTTCAGTTGAGGGACATCTGGGTTGTTTCCAGTTTCTAGCAATTACAAATGAGGCTGCTATGAACATAGATGAGGATATGTCCTTGTGGTTTAGTGAGGAATCATTTGGATGGATATCCAGAAATGGGTGGGTCTTGAGGTAGGGCTATTCCAAGATTTCTAAGATATCACCAGACTGATTTCCATAGTGGTTGTACAAGTTTGCACTCCCACTAGCAATGGTGGAATGTTCTGCTTTCTACACATCCTCATCAGCATGGGCTGTCATTTGAGTTTTTGATCTTAGTCATTCTGATAGGTGTGGGATGGAATCTCAGAGTCCTCTTGAGTTGTATTTCTCTGATGATTAAAGATGTTGGGCATTTCTTCAAATGTCTAACTGCCATTAGACATTCCTTCTTTGTGAATTCTTGGTTTAGCTCTGTTTCTCATTTTTTTTTGATTGGATTATTTGGTTTGTTGGTGTTTGATTTCTTGATTTCCTTATAAATTATGGATTTTAGCCCTCTGTCAAAAGTGGGGTTGGTAAAGATCTTTTCCCAATCTGTGGGTGGCTATGTTGTTCAAATGACAGTGTCTTTTGCCTTACAGAAGCTTGTCAGTTTCATGAGGTCCCACATATTGATTGTTGGTCTTAGAGCCGGAGCTCTGTTCAGTAAGTTGTCACCTTGCCAATGAGTTTGAGGCTTTTCCCAGTTGGAAATAATGAGACAATATAGGTTTTATTCATGTTAATGATATTTATGTGGAAAAATTCTGGTTTATTCATGTTAAATACACTTATTTCATATGATTTTATTTTTCCAAATGAATTATATAAAATCAAAATTCACATTGGAAGATTTCTTATTTACTACTTTAGATAAAGTACATTAAACATAAATAGAAAATATGGTTATATTCAGTTGATTCTGACCTGGAAGCTCCCTCTTTACTGAATAACATTTGTAGTGCTGCAAGAGGAAGGAAGTAATCTTCAGTCTTATACAGCTGAGAATTCTGGGAGCAACAGCAACAACTGGCCTTGTACAATAAGTCCACTGGTAGAATAATGGCATGGATATCATGGGAGTAATCAATCATTTTCTTTTTTGATTGAAATTCTACACTACATGAAGCTGGTACAGGCATTGTTTTTCTGCTCAAAATGTGCATCTATTCAGATCAAAGGCCATGGTGGAGGACATGCTGTTATTATGAAGTTAAACAGACACAGTATCAAACTGACTCCTCATGGCTAATTGTTTGTTTTGTACTTCACAACACTCCATTGGTTTACTGGGTGCCCGTGTAGCTAATCTCTGGGTCTTTGTTTCAGCACTACCTGAGTTGTTGGCCATGTTGTTTTACAAGAGTGTTAACCTTGAATGGCAAATTCAGTTCAGCATAAGAGGATGTTTTGTAGGAGACACACAAAGATAGAAACAGAATAAACATGATCAATCATATGTTCTGATGGAAGAGTGTTGTGTGGGTTCATCTTTGGGACAAAGATCCACTGTGATCTAGATGGGAAGTATGCAATGCAATTCATACTGTGGAACTGATATTTAAGCTATGATTGTACTTCTTCATAGGATATCTCTGAATCTTTCCGGGATCCTCCTTTTCCTCTCTACTTACCTTTTTGCTCACCTGCTTCCTTTTCCTGAGCACCTATAGATGAATTCAAGGAAGAGATATTCGCATGTTACATAACTCTGCTACTGCTTTGGCCTTTCCACTCCCCAGCACTACCTCCCATACTACTCAGGTTTCTTATAGATAATATGGTCATGAACTACCCAGATTACTGCATCTCTCCATCCTTGTCAGAGAAACTGCTATTTACAGTAGATGGTGATTAACACAAAAACCAACAAACAAGCAAGATACAGAGGATTGTGAGATGCTCATCCTTAAATGGAACATCTATACTACAGAGCCTCTTCCCAAGGCTCAGAAATCATTATGGAAGATGGGGCGGAAAGACTTCAAGAGCTAAAGACAGAGCATGAATACAAGAAACCAATGTTCTCGGGACACAATAGGTATACAAATTAACTCAAAGCACTTAGGATAGCACTCAGAATCCCAAGCAAGGTCAAGATAGAATAAGTCCAGCATGGAGAAGGGAGGTGTTTGTGAAGTTCCACTCCTGCACAGGAGCTATTGGCAATTTGTAGCTTCAGGGAGAGAGTGAGTTTTCTTATACTGGTACCACTTGTAGATTGGCCATGCTCCAGTAGAAGGCTATTCATCCATGAAATGAGAGCAGAAAAAATAGAAGTTGATGTGTGAACAGAAAAGAACAGAATGTTAGGTGGAGAGGGGAGGAGTTTGACCTAACAGGAGTTGAGGTAGAGAACGAATGTGGTCAAAAATGATTGTACAAAAATCTCAAAGACCTAACAGAAATCAAAACAAACACAACATTTTATACATATGCTATTTCTTAAACAAACCAGGATAGAAAGGTTGAGAAAACTTGCTAGTAAACTTTCATATAGGAAACATAAGATGTAATAGGAAAAATTGATCCTATTTGATATTACTCAGTGCTATGGATGGATTTTTAGCTTGTTTGATAAGCTAGCTAATTTGTAGCCTTCACTGCTCAATCTTTTCTGTTTTATATTTTGCTATAACCAATAATTTTTATCACTATGTATATTGATCTTTCACAAAGTTAGATATGATGACCTCAATGAGAAAAAAACAGTCATCAGTCCAGAAAAAATAATTGATTGTAAGGTTAACATACATAATATTTTAAAATAGATTATCTGTATTAACATATTTATATTACTTTCCCTAATTAAACACATAAACTAATCATAAAGAAATGTCAGGTCAATTTTTAATTACTTTAATTAGTTTTCCTATGTAATTAAACATTTATTTCCCTGAAGATTAGAAATTGCAATAGCAAAATACTTATTTAAAGTTCACATGCTAAACATAAATGGATAACATTATGTATCAAATTATACTGTTAACACAGGATTTTCCCTCATACAATATATAAACATGCATATATACATAAACGTAGTTAATAAATGATAACATACACATTCAAAGACCATTGGAAAGTCTTGATTTTAATGGTTTATTTTTCTTTTAATTTCATCCTTTCATTTAAAAAGATATTACAATCTGGGGAGGAATAATTGCAAATATGTAAAATCATATACATATATGATCATATATATAATTTATATATAACATATATATGCATGTGTTTGTTTGTGCATACATGTGTATGTGTGTTTTACAAGGAAACAATGTCCTCAGGATACAAGAGCTTTAAAAATGAACTCACAGCAGTTGTGACAGTATGCATAATCCCAGTTCAAAGTCAAGCTAGAACATACAAAATATTGTACAGGTGATTTTTTAAGTCATTTTGCCTGTGATGAGTGGCTGTAGAACTTGAAACTAGGTACTTGTAAGTTTGTCTTTGAACCTGAGATATTTATTACAATGGGATATTAACAGACTTTCCTTGAACCTATTTTGAATATGGAATTTTAGAGGCAGTATATTGTGGAGGATATTGATTTTATGGACCCGTAGTAAATACAGCTTTATCATTTACCTTGAAATTTAAAGTAGTTTTAGAAAGAGTACTATTATATCTGAAGTATTTGAAAAATATTTTTGTCAATGTACTATGGGAAGCATGAAAAAAACTGTACAATATTGAAAATGGAAGAAGAGACACCTTGTCCTGATGCAACTTGATGTCCCAAGGTGGGTTGGTTCCAAGAGGAGGGGCAACCCATTCTCTAAGGAGAAGGATGGGGGACTGGAGAAAGTTGATGAGAGGGTGGGACTGGGGTGAGAAGAGGGACTGAGGCCTTGATTGGGATGTAATACGAACAAATAAATAAATTACTAAAAAATATTGAAAGGAAAATTTTAGAATCTGTATGATGGCATGTTAATCAGTTTTATGTTATTGTGATAAGTACCAGAGATAATCCAAGAAGAAGAAAGAGGAGGATGAGTAGGAAGAGAGGAGAAGGAGGAGGAGAAAGAAATGGTTCCTGACGCTTTTGGTCTGGGCTTGTGGCAGCACAGTATACCCCAGCATGAGTGTATGAAAGAAGAGTCCTGTTGACCTTACCATGACCATGAAGCAAAGAAAGTTGCTAGCCTACCATTATCCTATTCCATAGCATGGTCTAATAACCTATTCCCTTCCACTAGGCCATACCTACTAAATACTCTAACCTATTCCTGTGTTAGTTAATCATCTATCAGCTGTGAATACATGCCTAACAAGAAAAAAACTTAAAGGCTTATTTTGGGTGACAATTATAGGGTCTACAATGGAAGAGAAATCATGACTTCAGGAGTGGATTCCAGCTGTGGTAGTGGGAACTTGCCAACATCTGGATGGATCATGATTTAGAGAGAAGAATCCTGGTATTCTTTTGGTCCTTATCTCCCTTACCTTTCATTGGTCTGGATTTTCATTCCACAGCATTTGAGTCATCCCTGAATCTTAATTGTTTGAGAAAAAAACTGGCTTCCCAGCCCTTGCCTTCTAAAACATTTGCAGATGTACCAACACTAAAGATACATCCTGAATTTCTTTATTTCTTATATTTCTAGAACTTTGTGCTAGAGGAAGATGCTCACTCTCCACTTTTAGGATCAACAATCAATGATTTCTTCATTTGGCTCTATAGCATGGTGTATTGTTTTAAAAAAATCTCCTGAGCAATGCTTACAGATCTTCATAGTTGTCTACGGGACCCACCTGTACATATAACCCCACCAATATTGATTCTGCACATTTGCATCAGTTTTCATATTTATATTTCTAGAAACCACAATCAATATCTTCCATATGATAGTACATTTTCTGTTCCCCAATGAAAAAATGATTTTTAATAAAAAAGAAAATCCCAGTATGCCCTAGAAATCTACTATATATATATATATATATATATATATATATATATATGTAGAAGTTTTGGTACTTGTGATGTAAAATTTCAGGTTTTAGATGAAAAATATTGTATTCAAATATCCTTTTTTATATTCGAATCATAAATTTGTAAGCAAGCCTGTTTCTTATGTAATTAAGGCAGTTTGTGGGTGACTGAGAAGAAAGGGAAGCTCCTTAAAAATGTGAATACACGTGTTCAAGACAACATTTTGCTTAAGCTTTGTCACTTTGCACATGAACTTAATTATTCTTTGCTGACTATTGCCACAATAATTGGATGTACACTCTAAATTTTTTTTTTGATTCTCTAGTCAAATATCTACATTTAAATAGCAACTTAACCAGAGCAGAAAATAGGAGCAAATTGTATATCTGAAAGTCATCCCAACAGTCCTAATGGCTACAGTGTAAGTCTGCTATATAAGGTCTCCATTTCTTTACATTTGATGCTGAACATAGAAATTACTAGGAATCATATATTCATTTTTCTGCCTTGTTCTGGTTTTGCTTAAAGTCTCAAAATCTTCGAAGCTGTTCAAGATAGCACAGGTCCAGGGAGGCTGAACAATAACTCATTATATAACCAAAATAGTTCATTAAACATGAACTGAATGTAGGAGTGGGACTGGAGGCAGCTGCCTGGACATGCTTTGCCACCGCCAAGTTATTTTAAGCTGATGCGAGTTAAGTAATTTTTTTTATATCAGTATCTTCTGGGCTCAGGCATATTTCAAGAGAGCTGAAAATAATTAATCTTGGATTCTTTGATATCCAGTATACTTTGAGCTGTGCTTTGCAATGACCTACAGGAAATGAAATATTTCTATCATTTTCAGTTGGATTTGTGAGGAATACAACTAAAGTTATAATTCTGAGCAAGATCCTTAAACAGGTACATATGCATCTTGAAAGAATGTTATTAGGCATGTTGCTATTCAGTAAATGAATATAATTAGTGGTTTCGTTTGCTACACTAATACTTTATACTATATTTTCATAAACCAAGATAAAAGCATTTATAGCTAAATCAATCCTGTACAATAAAAAAAAAAATCTGGAGGTATTACCATCCCAGATTTCAAGCTGTACTACAGAGCAATAGTTATAAAAACAGCATGGTATTGGTATAGAAACAGACCTGTAGATCAATGGAATCGAATTGAAGATCCAGAAATCGACCCACACAATTATGGCCACCTAATTTTTGACAAAGAAGCCAAAACAGCACATTGGAAGAAGGACAGCATCCTCAACAAATGGTGCTGGTCCAACTGGATGTCCATTTGTAAAAGAATGAAGCTAGACCCATGCTTATCACCTTGTACAAAACTTAAGTCCAAGTGGATCAAAGACCTTAACATAAGGCTGGTCACACTAAATCTACTAGAAGAAAAAGTGGGAGAAACCCTCGAACTAATTGGCACAGGCAACAACTTCCTGGACAGAACACCAACAGCTCAGGACTTGAGAAAAACAATCAAGAAATGGGACCTCATGAAACTGAAAAGCTTCTGTAAAGCAAAAGACATTGTCATTCGAACAAAATGGCAGCCTACAGACTGGGAGAAAATCTTTACCAACCCCACATCTGACAGAGGGCTAATATCCAAAATCTACAAAGAACTCAAGAAATTAAATGCCAAGAAACCAAATAATCCAATCAAAAAATGGGGGACAGAGCTAAATAGAGAATTCACAGAGGAGGAATCCCTAGTGGCTGAGAGACACTTGAAGAAATGCTCAGCATCCTTAATCATCAGAGAAATGCAACTCAAGACGACTCTGAGATTCCATCTCACACCTGTCAGAATGGCTAAGATCAAAAACTCAAATGACAGCACATGCTGGCGAGGGTGTGGAGAAAGGGGAACACTCTTCCATTGATGGTGGGAGTGCAGGCTTGTGCAACCACTATGGAGGTCAGTCTGGCGATATCTTAGAAAACTTGGAATAGCTCTGCCTCAGGACCCAGCCATACCACTTCTGGGTATACACTCAAATGCCTCTTCATGGAATCACAAGGAAGTTTCCTCATTTATGTTTATAGCAGCCTTATTTGTAATAGCTAGAAACTGGAAACAACCCAGATGTCCCTCAACCAAAGAATGGGTTTAAAAACTGTGGTACATCTACACAATGGAATATTATTCACCTATCAGGAACAATGAAATTATGCAATTTGCAGCCAAATGGATGGAACTAGAAAAGCTCATCCTGAGTGAGCTAACCCAGACTCAGAAGGATGCATATGGCATCTATTCACTTATAGTAGGATTTTAGCTATATAGTAGAAGGTATTGATACTACAACTAACACACCAAAGGGTACTTGGACATAGACTTCTTATTTTTAATTTTTATTATTTATTTATTTTTTATATATTAGTTATATTTTTTTCTATTTTTTAGTCTTTTTTATCTATTGTCTGCTTATTGGTTTGTTTGTTTAGTAGTTCTCTCTCCCGGGCAACGAGACACTTTTCACTGATGGTACTGCTTCGTAGGCCCCCAATGAATTAGGAGGCTCTTGGCCCTCATACAACCTCTCAACTGAGATGAGGGACTGTTATATAAGGACATCCCACCCCAGAGAAATGGGATGGAAGGGTTAGGAGGTAAAGAAAAAAAATGAAATGGGATGTTTCGGCCTTTTACTACTAATTGTCATAAATTGTTTAGGATAATTAAGAAATGCAAACTAATGGTTATGCAAGCCGGTCATTCTGTTAGGTACTATGACAGCCTATTATAGTTACTTTCTAAGCTAATCAGAAATAAACTTGCTACAAGACAAGCAACATCTGCTTACCCTAATATAAGAGATAGATAGGGCCTCTTCAAAAACCTCAAGAGATCTGCAGAATATGGCATTCAAAGATGTTTTTGTAACTTTAGATTTTTTTATATCAAGACATATCAACTCCTGACAGCATCCCCTATTCTCCTCCAAGTAGAAGATGAGCATCGAAGAATCTCCAGTGGGAGATTATTGAATTAGTCGCAAGCCTATCTCTTGGTAGGAAAAGCCCCTTGCTCCAACTGTAGACAGAATGCTGTCCAAAAAGGAGAAAACTTGGAAGCAGGTAAGTCGACAGCCTAGCTCTGCCAAGACAGGGTAGGTAAGTCCTTCATAACCCCTGCTCTACAATCAATGTCTGTCAGAGAAATGGGGCCAAATGACTGAAGATCGATGCTGTAATGTATGGAGAGAAAATGAGAACTGTCCAGGCAGACACTGGTATGTCATTTCTTAGTTTGGGAAGCTGCAGGCCCTGTACTTCCTATAAAATCAGATATATTTATCCCTCTCAGGTCTCTGAGGTGGTTGAAGAACAGATAGCTGGAGTCTCATAATTAAATTTTGAGTTGTTTAGGAGTCAACAGAGTGTTATAGATCTAAGAAGATACTTTTAAAATTGTGTTGCAAGTTAGTATGAATGTTGAGTCAGATATAGAACTTTAAACTCATGGAGACGGTTAGATAGTGGAATGTTAATGTCAGGGGCCAAATATATATGGACTGGACATTGGTAATGTACGTTAAGCCATATAACCCTCATAACTGTGGCCTAATTGCCTCTGCTGTTTTGTATTGTATTTATTATTATAAAAGAAAGAGCCATTTGTTGGACTGAAAGGGGAAACTGTAGGGGGAAATAAGATATACCTTAAATTTAAAAGAAAAATAAAAAGGGAAGAGGATGGGGGGTTGATGGTGGGAGGGTGGGACTGGAGGGGGAATAGGGAGGGGACTGCCATTGAGATGTAACTTGAAGAAATAAAAAATAATGAAAAAACAAAACAAAACAAAACAAAACAAAAAAACAAAAACAAAAATCATTAAAAAAGAGAAAAAAAAGAATTTAGACCTGGTGAGTAACAGAGTAAGAAAATGTTAAATGTAGTCAATTATGCAGACAATTGTTCCCGTGTGTGCATATGTGTGTGTGTGTGTGTGTGTGTGTGTGTGTGTATATATGTATATATATGTGTGTGTGTGTGTGTGTGTGTGTGTGTTTATGTGTTTGTGTGTGTGTACAAGGAAGTATTTTCTTGCTTAGTCTATGCTGAGCCATAATATTGGTAGACATGGAATGTAAAGTTTGAAATGGAAAATAATAGTAATATTTTATTTTTGTTTTGCTTACACAATTTATTTAGGTAAACAATTTACAAAGTTTAATTCTAAACAGACAAAACCTGTTTTGCCTCAATTGTGTTCATAATTTTAATTTATAATTCATCCATATGTTTCTCTTTATTTTATATTTTTTGTGAAGTGTTATTCTACATAATAATTATTTCTAGTTTTATTTAGCTTGTTTAAAAGAATAATTCACAAAACTGCCATTATGGAATAAGTCAAGCCCACTAGCCTGTCTATTGTCCTGAGCACTAAACATTTTCAAATATTTTCTGAGTCAGAATATTTAAGATTGACCCTTTTAGCAATTTTAGCATACACAAAGCATTGCTAACCATAGTCTTCACTCATTCTATCAGAACTTTATACATTTCGCAAAGCATCTCTGAGTCCCTGTGCTTTCCTGAGTCCTTACAAGCCTTGCTTTCTTTTCCTGACATTGAATTCTTGTTTTCTGGTTCCATATTTAACTTTATTAGGCAGTTATTAATTGATTAACATTGAGAAGGTTACATATCCAGAGTAATGGGGCTAACTTCAGTGAACACAGTAGTTGGATGCTTTTTCTACACACTAGCTTCATTTAATTTGTCTGTACATTTACAAGGGAGACTGCTAGATTCTATTTATTCCAAAATGGCTGCATGAATTTACATCTCTGCCATCAGTGTAAAAGCATCCTCTGTTCTCTACATTCTCACTAAACTTTGTTTTCTCCAACCTTCTTTCTTTTATAATAACAAATGCGAGGAAGTGCCCAATGTTGATATATTTCCATTTCTCTGATGATTAGTGATGTTGAGCATCTTTTGATGATCTATTGGTCACCAGTGGGCTTTCTTATTTAAAAAAAGGTATTTTAAGGAATTCGTTGAATATATTAATTGTGTATATTAATGAACTTCCGTGTGATATCTCCATACCTATAACTGCGTGCACCAATCACATCAACTCCTTTTATCTCAGACCTTACCTTTGCCAAGCTTGATGCCATAACTGTCTACATTCAGATCTTACACGTCTTCTTTTGAGAAATAATAAGCTTTTGGGCTTAGAGATGGCAGAGAATACTATTTAACCTATGACTTTCCAAATTGAGGTGTTTGCTTTGAGGAAAAAAGAAATCCAATATTAAAACAAAACAAAGCACAAGAAACAAATGAAAGAATTTTCTGTGGCGAGACAGCTGTGATGGGGTGTTTACAGCCCCACAATGAAGCTGTTCCATCTGTGACATACTTTGTACCCTTGCTACCCATTGCTTATCAGATTAGCAGCACAACTGAAACAGATTTGCTATGGTCTCTCCACTAAAACCTTCTTGAGGAACCCCACTTTTCTTTCACTCAAAACTCAATCAGTAAAATGTTAGTAAAAAAAAAAATATGTATATATATATATATATATATATATATATGACTCACTAGCAAACAATTGAAGCCCAAGAGGCTAAGTGAAAAGGCAGGCAGAGAAGGGGGGGGGTTACTGATATGGCTGGGTTTTGTTTTCTGGAGTTTTAGTCTTTCTGTTTTACTGCCAGTAATCAACTGAGATGCCTGCTCTCTGCCTTGATATATACATAATATATTTCAACTAAACTATAGTGCTCTGGTTCTTGGCAGTTAGCAGTACTGAGCCAAGACTCTCAGAGCAGTCTGATTTGGACAGCAGCACAGAGGTGCATGCCCACTATACTTGCTGTCCAGTCAGGTGGATCTTAAAATTACAGGGAAAAGGGAACTCCTTTCATAATTACAAAACATACTTCACTGAAATGGCCATGTTTAAATGAAATTTTAATAGGAAACATCCAAGTCTTTCAAACAAAAGTCACAGAACACGAAGGGAATTCTATAGGCGTATTCGAGAGATATTCTGGGTTTTTTTCTTTTATCTTTTTCCTTTTTTTGAAATGCTGATTATTTATTCTTAGTAATCATGACCAGGATTTCACTGCATCTATGTTTGTGAAGTCTTAGAGTTAGATTCATGAATTTCAATATTTTGCTTTTTTTCCAACTGAAGATAAAAAAAAAATGGGTAGTGTTTTTTTTGTGGTGGAGAAATTGTTTTTGTTATACTCAATATATAATCTGTTTGTATGTTACTGATGCCTGATTTGTTGGTGTTTTTACCTTTTAGCAAACTTCTGGGTAAGTAATGTTTCTCTAAATTAAAAGCTCCTATGAAAAAGAGCCATTTTATTGCATAGTTATCATGTACATATGAACATGATAGTTGTTCTGATATATTCATTAATGTAATTATTGTTACATAGTACTTTATAAAGAGTTACTGATTTCCTTCAGATAATTAATTTTTAAAATCATTTTTATTTTTGAGAATTTCATACACACATACAATGAAATATCATGATATATACCCCAATTTTCTCCTTCAACTTGCTTCCATAAATCCCAACCTTTCCTGTTTCCAACTTCATGTCTTCCTCTTTGTTTCTATTATTTTAGTTTTGTTTTTTTGAGGATTCACAAAGTCCAATTTGTGCTGCCCTATATCTTTGAAGGTCAAGCCATTCATGGGAGCATACAGAACCTACAAGTGTCCACACCCTAAAAACAAATTCTTCTTCAGAAGCTATTATCTCAACAGATTCTCAATAAGGAGTGGCCTTTGGAGAGAGCATTTCATGCTCTATGTTGGAGTAAGAGTTGTCTTCCTGCTGTGAAGGTATTTTACAGGTGATCACAATCGCTATGAGGTGCGAGTATTATGGTAATATTGAATCCAGAAAACAACATACTACATCACTACCCTCCAACCTCTATCTCTTAATTTCTTTCTGCCCCTATTTTCATAATATTTCCTATGCTTTAGAAGAAACAGAGTTGAAAAAAAAGATGCCTCATTATGGATCTGAATATTTCATCTCTTATTCTCAGCACTTTGACAAGTTATGCATCTCTATATTGACTACTGCCCACTACAAAAAGAAGCTTCTCTGACAAAGGTTTGAGAAAAGCTTGGGTCTATGCATCTAAACATAAATATTTAGAAGGCAATACAACATGGTCACTTATCAAACCAACAACAGTGGGTTCAACCCTAAGGCCTTTGATCTCCCCTGCCATTAGCTTTTAGTCAAAATTATTGAGCCAGGTATGAAATTCTCTCCCATGAAACAGACTTCAAATGCAGTCAGAATACACTTAGTTAGCCTGTGATGTTCATAGCGCTATGCACCAGATGGCACATCTTGCCTGGAAGGTAGGCATTGCAAATTTCAGGGTTCTATATTAAGTAGTACCATTGCTCCTTTTTTCCCCTTAGCAGCCTACATAACACTGTCCATTATGATGAAATATGTTGTTGGCAACCAAGGGCAATTGTAATAGCCCATGTTGCTATATAACCCCCGTGGCCACCCTGATCCATAACTCATAGGGAGATACCCCATGCCTTACAGAGTGGTTCTCATTTAATAGCTGGTATCTTCTGGGAGGGTAATTGTACCATGGCAATTAGTCATAAAATGAAGTCTCAGAAAACAAAAATAGGAAGAATTAATATATGTACTTCAATAATAACTCTAAATAGTAAAGGCCCCAATTCTCCCATTAAGGCTGACAGTAATCCTTATGTGTGGTTATAATCAGAATTTAAACAGGAGATTTGGTGTTACATCAGCTTGTTAAGTGTCATTATTAAATTTTTGTCCTAAGTCCTATGAGCTCCTAGGTCATGGAACTTCAACAGGTTTCATATTCCTAGGAATACATTTCTTCTTTGGTGTGGGCTTCAAGTCCAACCATGGAGTGGTTAAATTATTACCAAGGCAGTTGTGCTACTATTGTGCTGGAACAATGGACAAATCTTATCTGGTAGGTGTAGTGTCATAATTCGTAGAGTTCACAGATGGGTAAAACTGTTGGTACCTTTACTCCCAGTAGTGTGTATACATACTCCTAGCTTTCATCTAGGACTATGAAAGCCAGCCAGCAGGGAATAACCCTTTAGTTCAATTTTAGCTTTATTTTTCAATAATTTTTCATTCAAAGTGTGTGATATCTTCTTGATTGGGTTATCAAATAGGTCTAGTAAATACTAGAGAGGCATGGTAAAAGCTTCCACTGTTTGGGGGTCCTCTAGAATGTCCTTGACCAATGCAAGTATCTCACAGTTGGTAAAGCACTTTCAAAGGTATTAATTCTATGAACAGAATTATCTAGCCTTGTCACATCTGTAACAGCAAACTGTCTTTATGAGTTTTTAATTGGGTAGCTAGACTGAAGGTATCTCTGTGGTTTTCTCATAGTTTTGATTAACTCTCTCATCTCATCCCCATTTCTTTCTTAACCCCCACCATCTTCCTGTTTATTTTTTTCTGGCTTCTTTATTACCACTGTCCATCTATGTGCTATGTTTCTCCTATCTCTTAAATTGCCTAAAATATCCCCTTTCAAGTTTCCTAGCTTCTTGTGGTACTTAAAGTTAAACACACTAAAGTAATATTGAGGCTAGGAACCACAACTAAAAAGGAACATTCAGCTTGTATTATTTGATTCAATGTATTTCTCCTCATTTTTATTCACTATGTGTAAATTTCACAATTACGTTTTCCTTACAGCTGAATAAAATTCTATTTTGTAGAAAATTATCTACATTGCCATTATAAATTAACCAGTTGAAGCACATATGGGCTGCTTACATTCCCTAGCTACTGTGAGTAGAGATGCAAGCCATGTGGATGTGTAAAAGTCTCTGTATTAGAATATAGACTTTGGTTTCCTGGCCAGAATTATAGCTTCATCACATAATAGTTAAATTTCTGTTTTGATTTCTTTCTTTTTAATTTTATTTTTTACAATCTCCAGACTTATTTTTTTCATATTTATTTATTACTTAAGGTTACATCTCCATCACACTGCCCTCTTTCCATCCCTCCCAGTCCTGCCCTCCCACCCTCTTCCCTCTAACCCTTCCATCCCACTCCTCTGGAGTGGAGTGTCCCTACATAACAGTTCCCCGCCCCAGTTCAGCAGTCATATGAGGTCCAAGAGCCTCCTCATACACTGGGGGGCTACAAGGCAACACCACTAGGGCAAAGTGTCTCATTGACAGGAAAAAAAGTCTATGTTCATGTTCTCTTTGGTGCATCTCCAGACTTATTAATCTTCCAAAATGGCTGCACAAGCAGTATACATATTCTTCCAGCAGTGTTTAAGGGTTCCTTGCTTCTTATATATCTGTGCTAGCATTTGTTGTTATTTGTATTCTTGATGATGGGAATGTTTGAACTGATATTTGTTCAATATCTTCAGATGGCAATATTTGCTCCAAGTCACAAAGAAAATGGTTATGTGCTTCACTGCCTTAGCTGATCCTGCTGAAGCCTTCTCTTTACATCAGTCTTTTCCCATGTTCCTCACACACCACAAGAGCCTTCCAGGACTATATCTGTCCTTGGGATTGTATTAGGTTACATCCAAAATTCCTGAGTTGCAATTGCCTGTGTTCTCAGGTTCCCATGGTAGCTTAGTTTTACCATAAAGAAAATCTCTTTTTAAATGGTTTCTGCCCAGTGACTCCAGAGTTAAAGAGTGAAAAATTGGATTCCTCTCCACTGCTGACATATCATCTGAAGGAATTACTATCGCACCGATACCTGTAACAGGACCTGAGGCTTGTTAGGGCTGTGAGCTCATGCTGAGGTCAAGACTACCAGTCTCTTTTCATTTTGGCTTTGTGACTTACCTTTTGGGTGAACTTCTCCTTCACCTCCTAAGAGTGAGTAGCTTGCATACCTGGAATTGTGCTCACTTTGGCTTCTCCTCAGTGAGCTACCTCTCATTTCCTTGGCACTTTTCTACTACTCTGTACTTTCCCTTTAGAATAGAGAATAATCTGGAGGTGTACAGTTATACAGTTGTGCTAGTCTCACATTTTCTCTCTTAACTTGACTATCATCTAATTAATTGGGACTCATTTATATTATTTGTTAAACAGACTACACAACACAAAATGAGCAGTTTTTACTCTATTCTTTTTTTTTAAATACTTTATTTTTTTTCTTCAAGTTACATCTCAGTAACAAACCCCTCCCTATTCCCCCTTCCTATCCCGCCCTTCCACCCTCTTCCCCCCAGAAGTTTCCCCTTTCAATCAAACAGATGGTTCCTTCTCTTATAACAGTAAGTATTATACAAAACAATAGATATAAATATGCCACATTTATGAGAGTTAAATGGCCCAGTATACCTTCCCAATGTCCAGCTTCCAAAAGTAAGAAAGGACATACCAATGACTGCCTGGACAGTTCCCATTTTCTCTCCATACATTCCTGCATCAGTCATCAGCCTTTGGGTCCTGTTTCTCTGACAGACATTTGTTGTAGAGCAGGGATTATGAAGGATTTACCTACCCTGTCTTGGCAGAGTTAGGCTGTCAAATTCCCTGCTACCAAGTTTTGTCCTTTTTGGACAGCAGTCTGTCTGCAGTTGGTGCAAGGGGTTTTTTCATGCCAAGAGATAGGCTTGCCACTAATTCAACCATCTTACAGTGGAGGTTCTTCGATGCTTATCTTCTACTTGGAGTAGAATAGGGGGTGCTGTCAGGCGCTGATATGTCTCGATATCAAAAAAAATCTTGATTTAAGATAACATCTTTGAATGCCATAATCTGCAGATCTCTTGAGGTTTTTGAAGATGCCCTATCCATCTCTTGTATTTAGATAAGCAAATGTTGCTTGTCTCTTAGCAACTTGATTACTGGGTAGTTTAGAGAATATCTGTGATAGACTGTCATAGTAGCTAACAAAGTGACATGTTTGCATGATTAGGAGTTTGTTTTACTTAACTATCCTAGACCGTTTTAGACGGTTGGTATCAAGAGGTCAGAGCTTCACATTTTATTTTTAAGTATCTCTAGGTATGATACCATTAGGAAGCGTTACCTTTAAATTTGTATCATTATACAAAGATCTATTCAATTGTGGTTAAATATACTCTTAATTATGTATCAATATACCAAGATCAATGCCTATGTAGCCCAACACAATCTTAATATTACGTCCATATGCAAGGGTCAATACCATTGTGGCCTACTATAATCTTAATTTTGTATCAATATACAAAGATCAATCCCGATGTAATTCAATACAATCTTATTTTTGCACAATAAACAATGGTCAATACCACTTTAGCCAAATAAACTACTAATTTTGTATCAATATACAAAGGTATAAGGGCATATTCAATAATCTGCCCCTTCTTCTTGGACCTTCCTGTGCTATGTCTATATCTCATTTTTCTCAAGCCCATGCACTCCTACATAGGAGAGGA
>CAJQZJ010032058.1:2757111-2795069 GCA_907164525.1 Lophiomys imhausi | reverse complement strand
GACCAGGCCCTTCTAGCTTTTAACGTTTCTGAGGAGAAGTCAGGTGTTATTCTGATGGGTCTGCCATTGTATGTGACTTGACCTTTTTCTCTTACAGCTTTTAATAATCTTTCTTTGTTCTGTACATTTGGAGTTTCAATTATTATGTGGCGAGAGGAGTTTCTTTTCTGGTCTAATCTGTTGGTGTTCTGTAAGCCTCTTGGATTTTTATTGGCATCTCTTTTTTCAGGTTTGGGAAGTTTTCCTCTATGATTTTGTTGAAGATATTTCCTGGACCTTTGAGTCAGGAGTCCTCTCTTTCCTCTATACCTATAATTCTTAGGTTCCATCTTTTCATTGAGTCCTTGATTTCTTGGATGTTGTGGGTGAGAGATTTTTTTAGCCTTCTCATTTTCTTTGGATGTTGTACTGATTTCTTCCACTGAATCTTCCATGTCTGAGATTCTGTCTTCCATCTCTTGCATCCTATTGTTGATACTCACATCCGTAGTTCCTGTTCTCTTACCTTGGTTCTCCACTTCCTCTTTTAACTCTGTGTTTTCTTTATTGTTTCTATTTCTATTTTCATGTCTTGTATGGTTTTGTTCGTTTTGTACATTTCCTTCTCCAGCTTGCTTGTTTTTGTATGAAAATCTTTCATTGCTTTGTCCTTTTCCTGTTCAAGCTCTGTCACCTTGGCTTGGAGCTCTTTAATGGTGTTGTTCCTTGTTTTGACTTGTAGAATTGTGGCGTCTTTGAATTCCTTCATAGATTTAAGTTCTTCTTGAAGGGACTCTATCACTTTCCATAATGCAAAATTGTCAACGTTTTCATGTGTTTCTGTTGGTGTGTGGTCATCCGAATTGGATGAGCTAGGATGATTCTGCTTTGTTGGAGTCATATTTCCTTGATTTCTATTTTTTTTTTGTTTTGTTTTTTGACCTTTGGCCATTGAATGCGTTTAGCTGTCTGTTTTCTGTGCTTGGAACCACAGTGGATGATTTGGTGCAGGGGACGAATTACTTGGCTATCTGTCGTTGCTTACAGGGGGATTTCAGGTTCACTGTGGTTTTGATCGCCTGAGGCACTATGAGCTGGTGAAGCCTATTCCCAGGTTGTGAGTAATGGACCAGAATTGTTTCACTGCTCCCAATTCAGACTTCCCTATTTTGCACTCTGAGTTATCAGCCTGTAATGGTTCTGATGGTATGAGCCTGTTTGCCCAGACACAGGTTCTGTGGGCTTTGTTTGTCGTCACGGAGGCTGACAGGGTCTGGCTCCACACCTAATATGTCTGGATTTTCCAGAATACAGCTATGGTCCTGATTTCTGGTTTCTCTCTAGGCTTCTCACCACAGGGCTGGCCTCTGTGCCTGATTCCCTTCCTGTCTGCACCGCCGCGGGTCCCCCACCCTGGCTGCTAGGCCATGGGTACAAGCCCTGGATCCTCCTCGCCTGAGTGGTCCTCTCGCCCCAGCAGCTCAGCCGTGGGTGCACGGATACCTGGCCCCGCCCACGCCTGTCTCTGTCCCCAGATGACCTGCCGTGGGTTTGCGGTGATTTGGCCCTGCCAGCCGGGCTCCCTCCCCAGCTGCGCTCCCGTAAGTGCGCGGGATTCAGGGTCCCCCCCCCCGCCCGCCTTTGTGTTCCCAGCTTCCTGCGCTCTCTTGGAACCTCCTGCCCTCCGCTTCACGAGCGGCTGCGGACCACCTGCTGAGCCCCCTGTTTGTTCCTTGATAAGCCTTCCACTATCTCTTAAAGTTTTTTAAGTGGGTATAAGTTCTACCTGAGGTGTGGGGAGCCCAATAGGCCAGCGATCTATGGCCAAGTGGACCCTGATTCTGCCTGCTGTAAGTTGGGATCAATCTTACCAGGCGCCTCTCCAAATGGGAGTTCCCGAATCTGGGGTTTAGTGGCTTCCGTGTCTGTGAGAGATGGGGAGAGAGCCTTGCCCTGGGACTTTTAACAGTCCCTTGGGAACTGTGAGTGTTCCCTGGGGGTTCTAGTCCCTCCGGTTTTTGCACAGTGCCCAATAACTCTGTGTTTTTTATGGCTCTTTTTTCCCCGCATTCAAAATGCATCAGTGTAGGTTGCCGCCATCTTGGCCTGAGTTTTTACTCTATTCTTAACCCACTAAGCTAATCTGGCTTCTCCCCAATGTAAATATCAGAGATACTTGCACTTTGTGGCTTTCCTGCTTCAACTGAATCTCTCCTGCTGTCTTTTCTCCTCTGTCTCTCACTGAAATTCCTTACTTCGTCTCTTTAAAGCCCTTTTCTCTCCCCTGCTCAGTGATTGACTGTAACTTGCTTTTTTGGTATATCAGAGGACAAATGGGGAACAGGGTTTACACTACATTCATACAGGAAATTCTAAGTACAAGGACAGCAACCAGATATGGGGTTGGGGTACAGAAATCAGTATAGGAATAACAAAATAATCTTATCCCTACAATACTTTTTCTTATTCTTATTTATCATCTACTGAGAAACTGTTGTGCTGTCTTACTTAGAGGTCTACTTGACTTTTATATATTTCTCTTATATATAGCTACCTGACCAAATTCTCAATGTCTGAAAATTTTCTGTATATCTTGTAATACCATGTATGAAATATGAGTGTTTTTCTCTCATTTTGTAATATTTATTTTATGTGGAGGTCTAAAATTTTTTTATCATTTACATTGTTATTAAAGAAATAATTTTTACTGTGGTATTTCAATCGATGTATCCTCTAAAATTATTTGTTCTTTCTTATATTTCTCACTTTATTTTATCATTTTCTTTTATTTGACTATTATATACTTGTAGAAACCACATTTTTTTCTATTCTGTTGAAGTCAAAGAAATGTACAAATTAGAAATACTGATAAACTATTTTCAAATATGTGTACCTTGATACAACATTATTTTGCTTCGTTTTCATTTTAACACAAAAGAAGTAAAACAATTTACTGCATCATAGCAAATCGAAAACATTTTTTTTCTAGCAGTAATATCCTAGGTTTTTAACATTTAAACATTATTTTTTATCTAAAGGATGCTTTTCTTTATCCTTTGTCCTGAAAGAATTCTGAGACAATATCTTCTGCCACTGTTATGTTTGTTTTACTTCATCTTTTTAAAAAATCTGCCAGTTTTTTATTTATATTTCCTTACCACACTACACTTTAAAGAAATTTGATTATGATATGTCAAAAATGTTTCCTCAAGTTTTCTCTCTTGTCACCTATCTGTATTGATTTCATGGAACTCCCTTCAACAAATATTGCACTTAAACAATAATAAATTATGTGTCATTCTCAGTTCACAAAACATTCTATTTTACTTTACCAAAATGTCATGGTATAATTTAGGAATTTCCTTCTTTACATATTCATCCTTAGATTCTAAGACAGACTTTCCTTGAAACTTAAAGACTATGATGTGTCTTTCTCTTTCCTTAGCTCTATGAACACGCTAGTGTGAATGATGTTATTCATTTTCCATATTATTAAGCGGTTGCTTTGATCCCATGCCTTTGTCTATCATGTCACTTGAAGTTATATAGGCATTAACATATTGCATAACATTTCTAGTTTGTTTGATATGGACAGTTTTCTGTGAAAATGAAATTAGCCTTTACTGTAGGAGGGGGGCAAGTAGATAGTGATTTTGATACTAAGAAGATAAAAACTTATTCTTCGTTTAAACAGCATTAAAAAGTAAACTAACGTATGCTATAATGCTTGCCAAACATCCAAACAGAAAAGGAAGGAAGGGGGAAGATATTTACAGAATCAATAAAGCTATCATTAGGAAAAGAGATAAATATGGAAAATATACACCACAAAGACCTCACAGATCTCCTCTCTCTCTCCATCTCTCTCTCTCTCTCTCTCTCTCTCTCTCTCACACACACACACACACACACACACACACACACACACACACACAGTAGTTCAAGTAGTTCGGTCACTTTGAGGCTGATGAAGCTTTCAATAGGATTTATGAACTAAAAAAATCTCCGGTGTCAGGCATGAGAACCTCTTATTGGATAGGAGTCTAAGTGACACCCCACAAAGTATAGACTATCAGTGCAGCTCCTAGTTGCCTCCCGGGACTTGATGGTGGCCTGATATTACTAAAAAGAACATGTACTTAGGATCCAGACTTGGAGGACTCAAGTTGGATCTGATCAGAAAGCCTCCTTTCTGCCATTTAGTTTCCATAGTACCAAAAATTACTACATAAGCTGCCAAGGGAGGGAAATAACTAAGCACTCTTATCTATCCAAATCACCTATAAACCACAACAATGATCAGGTTGGTAAGATATTCATGAAAGTGTAGTAAGCGGAACTCAAAACTTGGTGGTCACCAAGTACTATCTAAATGGACTTGAAACCCACTTAACTTGAGGGAAATAACACCTGGTACTGAAAACTAGCCAGCTTCCTGGGGCTAATGAAATTATGGATATTAGAAAAGAGTCTATTACTATCACTTTTGTAGACTAGAATAATTCCTTACTGCAAATTAAATCTTATCCTTAAGTCCATAGATAAGTGTAGCTACAACCCCTACCACCACCACCAAAGAAGCTTATCCTTACATCAAATAGAAACCATTACAGAAAGCAACATCTGGGGAGTTGGAGAGATGGCTCAGTGGTTAAGAGCACTAGCTGTTCTTTCAAAGGACCCAGGTTCAAATCCCAGCACCATATGGCAATTCACATCTGTCTGTAATGGCCGGGCATGGTGGCATATGCCTTTAATCCCAATACTCTAGAGGCAGAGACAGGTGGATTTCTGTGAGTTCAATGCCAACCTGGTCTACAAAGTGAGTCCAGGACAGCATAGGATACGCAGAGAAATTCTGTCTTGAAAAATAAAAAAAAAAAAACAAAAACAAAAAAAAAAAGAGAGAGAGAGAAAGAAAGAAAGCCACATCAGGACACAGCAGGGATCAACAGATCTTGGGAAGCACAGCCCCAACAGATAAAACAATATTATAGAGCCTTCATTGGTGTCTGCAACTCAGGGAACCTCTTTGACGAGCTGATAGAAAGAGTCTACACACTAGAATAACAGAAGTCTGCAGTGAAATAGTCTCTCCTAGGAATTATTGCATAAACAAGACCATAACAATGGCACTATCAGTGGTTATAACATTGAAAGGGGAAAAAATTGTGGTCCCCAGTCCTAGACAATGAAACTACAGACAACTAAAGACTTCTGAAGGAAAATTTACCTCTTCCAGGAATCATGTATATTAATGGTTGCCCAAAGCAAAGATTTTAGCCCTGAAATTACATATACACAAAAAACAAAAACATATCTGCATTTAGAGATGGGCCTGTGACTTGAAAAATTAAGCATATAAAAGATTCAGTTTATGGCAGGTATGATGCTCATCACTTTGCATAAAAATCAGTATTTTAGCAGCATCCAAGAACTCCAAAGGCTAGATAGGAAGAGGTTGTGTACATGAGTAATAAATTTAGACATTGTATCAAAATAGAATGTGAAAAATTGCTGATATAACTCAATGGTAGAGAACTTGCCTAGTATATGTGAGTTCCCAGATTCATTCTCTAGTAGTGTAGTCATATGCAAACAAATAGATAGATGACAGATAAATAGATAGATGATAGATGATAGATAGATAGATAGATGATAGAAAGATTGTATCTCTCCCATTTACCATTCCATTAGGAATTGTGCCTAAACTATTAGTGAACATATTTAAAATCAGTTATAGTATTGAGATGTTGTATGCATGCTTGTATGACTAAGAGAATAACTAAATGGATAACTGAATAAAAAGACTTGTTATTTTTATTCCTGCCAGAGAAGAAGTAACCTCTTGCTTACTATGAGAAAATGCAGTGACTAAGTCCCACTATGGAATTGATTTCATTCAGAAAGGAAGAAAACACTTTATCACTGTGAAGTATAACAGAATAACATTAGAATTAGATATTTTGTGTCAAGATTTGTTATAACTTCAATTCACATGGTCTTTAGAAGTTTGGTTAAGCTTGACAGATTGATACCATTAATATTCTATTATAATATCTGGAAGGAGAATTTGTAAAGGTTATAATTTTCATAATTGTGGACTAATGGTTCTTATTGCTTTGTATTGTATTTATTGTTTTAAGAAAAAGAGCCTTTTATTGGACTAAAAAGGGTAGCTGTTGAGGGGAAAAAGATACACCTTAAGTTAAAAAAAAAAGCAGATAGCAGGGTGAGGAGGAAGACGGTAGGGAGTGGGATTGGGAGGGGGAGGAGAGAGGGGATTGCGATTGAAGTAATGTTGTTTAGGATATTTCCTGGTCCTTGGAACTGGGAATCTTCTCTTTCTTCTATTCCAATTATTCTGATATTTTGTCTTTTCATGGTGTCCTTGATTCCTGAAGGTTTTGTGTCAGGGCTTTTGTAGATTTTATAGTTTCTTTGACGGATGTATCAGTTTCTTCAATTTTATCCTCTTTGTCTGAGATTCTTTCTTCCATCTCTCGTATTCTGTTTGTGATGCTAGTGTCTGTAGTTCCTTTTCTTTTCTTAATGTTTCTTAATGTTTCTTTTCTTAATCTAGTTCTATGGATGTCTCGGCTTGTATTTTCATTATTGCTTCAACTTTCCTTTCCAGATTTTGCATTCCTTTAAGAGCTTTATTCATTTCTATCACCTCTTTTGTAGTATTTTATTGTTGCTCTCTAAAATATTTGATTTTCTCCCTTATGCCTTCTATTATTAATATGTTATTAATTGTATTATTAATATAAGCATAGGATTAAGGTCATTTTCCTTTGTTTCAATCATGTTAGAATGTCCGGAGTTTCCTGTAGCGTTATAGATAGGTTCTGGAGACATATATTGCTTTCTTTCTTTCTTTTTTTTAACCATGTTCTTGCGCTGATCTTTTGTCATCTGATTGATCCTGGTGTTATCTGTTTGTTTCTGATGTCAGTTGACCTTGGTGCTCAGGAAAATTCCCTGTTCTGGGTGTTGGGTGATCCTGAGATCCTGATGTCCACCTCCAGAGGGTGGGTAGGTTCCTGTAATAGACTGGCTCTAGGAGAGTGACTGCTGCTCTCCCCAACTGGTTGTGACCCAATTAGACCAAATAGGGGATTGGATTAGGGAGGGGTTTATCATGTGAGGTCCTAAGAGACCCCTTTCTGGGTCTCCTCAGAAAGGCAGGTAGAGCTGTGTGGTTGGGCCTGTGTTCTCCCCTCCCTGACACAATTGTTTTGGTGCAGCAGCTAGGCTGAATTTACAGGCAGGAAGCTCCACCCAAGATGGGGGCCAGCCTCGCTGGCTGTGCCTGTTGCTGACTGCCTCAAATGCTTGGGTGCTAGTGTGAGTGACCCTACCCAATGTTTGTGGGGAGCACACAGTCCCTGCCTCTGTTTGAAGTCAGTCTTGGATCGTGATTTCTTCTCTGCCCCTCAGCTACAGTGCATGCTGTGCAGCCATGTTGGGAACTCTGGAAAGAAAATCTTACTTACCTTTGTTCTTATAGTTCAGCTGTTTTTTTTCCTGTTGGGTGTACAGGTTCGTGTGCAGGCTGGATATCAGGCAGACAGGTGTAGCTGCTGATCTGTGGCTGGAGCCTTGGGCTGGATCCGCTTGTGGGCTAGATCTGCTCTGGCCAGTGCTCCTCTCCAGAAGGGTGACAGAGCTGGCTGAACTCAGGGTGGTCTTCCCGGAAACTGTGTGAACTGTTTTACGTAGTGACTAGTCTCAGTGTTCGCCACGGAAATTCAGTCACCATTTGTGTGTCACAGTTGGCTGCAGAACCTCACATTCACTCGACAGTGACTAATTTCATTCACCTACTACTCAGATACAATGCTCTATGGGCATTGCCATCTTGGATCTCCCTGCTTATTTTCTTATTATCTGATGCTTGTTAATAAATTCTTTGTGCCATTTTACCTTAACTATGTTGTATTATTATAATAAGTAGATATTTCTTGAGAAATAAAAGTATTATGATGTTATCTATGAGTTTTGGTAGATCAGAGAAAATGAATTGCAACTATGTCAGGAATCCCAACCAAAACTGTACTACTCCATAGTACTACTATTCAATGCTTCTTCATTATTATTGGAGAATCCAGTAATTCAGTGTAGATTAAAGTACATGGAAACCAATTAAAACATGATGTAGTGCATGAAATTATGGAAGTATATAGGTAATATCGCCATCTGTGGGAAAGAGGGCATAACGCTTTCATAATAAATTAGTGTTACATGTTGGTGAAAAGATTTGAAGACAAAACAGTAATTACATAGCACACATTTGATTTGGATTCAGAATATAATTCCAACTTTATAGAAAAAAAGTATTATTATATTTTATTAGCTACTAAGTACTCAAATGTAGGAGACTGCTCCTTGTATAACTCTATCAGCTGGCCTAGAAAGTTTTGGTCTGTTAACTGGAGTTAATTACCAGGGAAAAATAGATGTAATTTTCTTAAGAAACATAGACTCATGTTCATAGACATGACCTTGCTTTTATAAACAGAGTAATCAAAGGGGAGGGAGGACATTTTATCCTAGGCAATTAGTTTTTACAATGAAACATTAAATAGGCCATAATTAATGACTTTTTGTAATTATTTTTCTTATATAGACATTAAATAGTATTCATGAATTAATTGTGTTATGAACATGATTGCCTATGGTTAAAAAGACTATTTTACAACTTAATTATGTATTTTAGGGTTGTGTATATCTTATGGCTTTCAGGGGCAATTTAGCTCTTCTTAAATACTTAAAGACTGACAAGTTGATAGATGCATATTTTATTATTATTGTTACATACATGTATATATATGCATACATATGTATATATATTCATAACCATATGAATGTAACATGTTAAGTCCATTTTTGTTGTGTGTTTACATATGGTTTCAGCTCTGACCACTCTTCATTGGACAAACAATATGAGGTCTCATCCCATGGAGAAGCTAAATCTCTTTCTACCAACAGTAGGAAGTTGCCTGTAGCTTTTGCCACAGTGAGACTCTGTGGTTGTTCCACCTTCAGTGTTAATATGTCCACCATGGGGGTGTGAAGGGGTTCAAGGGAGGGTAACTGGTAACAACTGGAGAGAGGAAAGGGAGGTGTAAGAGCAACATATTAGATAATTAAATAAATTAATAAAGAATAACCCTACCTCAAGACCCAGCCATACCACTTCTGGGTATACATCCAAATGATTCTTCACCAAACCACAAGGACATATCCTCATCTATGTTCATAGAAGCCTTATTTGTAATAGCTAGAAACAGGAAACAACCCAGATGTGCCTCAACTGACAAATGGATTAAAAAAAAAACTGTGGTACATTTACACAATGGAATACTACACAACTATCAGAAATAAGGAAATCATGCAATTTGCAGCCAAATGGGTGGAACTAGAAAAGCTCATCCTGAGTGAGCTAACCCAGACTAAGAAAGATGCACATGGCATCTACTCACTTATAATTGGATTTTAGTCATTTAGTACAGGATAACTATTCTACAACCAACACACCAAAAGGATCAGGAACATAGACTTTGTTACTTATCAATGGGACAATTTGTCCTAGGGGTGCTGCCTTGTCGGCCCCCAGTGCAAGAGGAAGCTCTTAGCCTTCATATGACTGTTGAACTGAGAGGGGCTCCTCTACATTAGAGGAGTGGAATGGTGGGAGAGGGAGGAAAGGATGAGAGGGTGGAACTGGGAGGGGTAGAAAGAGGGCACTATGATGGAGATGTAACTTGATGTGATAAATAAACATTATAATAAAAAATAAGTTCTAAATAAAAGAAAAGTCCTCTTTTGTTACCATCATTCTTTTTTTGCCCATTTTCATTTATGCTATATGCCTATGACTTTCTCTACCTCACCCAATCCAAGAAAACCTCCATACAAACATTACAGAAATATGCTGGGTTGTACAGTGTCTCATAGTCACCTGTGGTGATAAAATTTATATTTCTTAAAATCAAATAAGATCAGACTACCTCTCTACTTGATCAATGTTTACATGTGATTCAGGGATATCAATGTTTCTAGAAGTGCATATAGTGAGTATTTGATATCCATTATGATAGAGCTGTTGAACAGGTCACTATAAGGAAAAAGCACCGTAAAAACTGGTTTTTGTATCTTTTGTTCATTAATGTATTCAAGGTGTAGACAATGCCAGACCCAGAAGAAGTAAGTGCTCTATGTTTTTTTTTTTTTAATTTCCTCAGAAGAAGGGATGAGATAAAAGCCATACCCAAGCTTTACTAATACATGGCTTGGGCTGAGCCCTGAGCATTTCTATCTAACTGTCCCTAGTCCTAGGCTTGGAAGCGTCTAGGTTCCACACAACTCAGTTCTTCTGCAAGCTTGGACCTTGGAAACTTCAGCTTCTAGGCTCTTCTGCTAACGTGGGGCTAGGATCTTTTCAGTCTCGGACTTACTGCTGAATAATCTCACCCTTTCTAGTTATTTCTGAACTCTGGCTTCCTGAATTCCATGAACTAAACTGCATGAACTCAACTGAACTGCACCAAACTGTACTGTACTCTGGAACTCTCCTGTTCTGTCTCCAGGAATGCTCTTACACTCTCCCTGCACGGCTCTTAAGTAGCTTCTCTTTCCCGTCCTCATGAGAGTTGGGCATACCTATCTCTGATTAATTTGTCAAATCTTTCTCTGATTCGTTGCTTTGTCTGTCCCTCAATTAGATGTCATTGTTTGGGATTAAAACTGTGTAATAAAGGTATGTCTGTATTCCACCCAGAGGGATTAAAGGTATGTAGTATGGGCATGTCTGTACTCCAGCAGGATCCTGCAGACCTAGGTCTTTGGATGTGATACTTTGTCAGAGTAGCCATGTTGCTGGATTAAAATTCCTCTACATCTTCTCCTTTTCTAAAGGAGATAAAAAAAAAAACATGCATAGTTCAACTATTACAACAGAAACAATTATCAGTCCCATAAACTTAACAGTCTGAATGTCCTTATGAAGATCTGTTAACACCACATATCCTTCATAAATTCAGTACTGATCATGGATAAATGTCTTTCAGCAAATAAACATTTCAGCATCAAGTCTGCTAGTCTGATAAACAATCTGCTACTTTTCAGTCAGTTTGTGGCACTGTCCCCATGCAGGGGGGATCAGTTTTCTGAATCATCTTTGAGTCATGCCTTTCATGTAGAAGCTTCTCATATTCAGATGGGATCTTTATCAATTTTTTATGGAATATAGTCTTTCATCAACTGTGGAAATACAGATAAATCTTCTTCCCCAATGTAATACATTTCCTGATTTCTATTGTGAATTTGTTCTAATTCAGTAGTTTATTTTATTTTTCTAAAATCCAGTTTTCAGCAGCTATTCTTCCTTCTTCATTGGCATTCAAAAATTTTAAAGTTAATAAAGCATTATTCAGTCAATTTCTGGGAATTATTATTCCCTCTTTCTTTTTATTAAGCATCTCCTTTAAAAGGTATGGTTAGATCTCTCTATAACTGTTTGACCTGTTGGGTTTTATAGTATACCTGTAATGTGTTTTATATAATGATATGCAAAACACTATTTCATTTTAATTGAAATGTATGCGGGGACATTATCAGTCTTATTGGTAAGGGTATCCCCATGATAGTGATCACTTCCAGCAAATGTGCAATTACAGAATCAACCTTTTCAGAACTCAAAGCAGACTGTTTTTCAATATGTATCAATGGTATGATGTACAAGTTTTAATCAACAAACTCTGCAAAATGAAATACATCCATCTGCCCAATTTCATTTCTTTGGGTACCTGTAGGGTTACTTCCAGCTGGTAATGAAACTTGATTATATGAAGAACAAGCAGAATTTTTTTTTTACAATTTTTTCTTTTCAAATCAGGGCATAAACTCTTGGATAAACAAATTCTCTGGAAGATCTCTTCAGCAAACTGGATACAGTATTAGGTTCATATTCATCCAAGTTTGGAGACTCCTTTCAGTCGTAGGCTACTTTAGCTCATCTACCTTTGATTTGATTCCTGACACTATGTAGATGACTTCACACTTTATGCATTACTTCTCTAGGTAACTGTACACACTCAGACGACTGCTGGAAACCAAACACCGTCAGACATCACCGTCATACATCACGGTCCGGTCCTCTCCTTTGTGTCAGCTAAAAGAATGCCAAAAAACGTGTTTGAGGCTCAGAAGTCAATGTGAGGCAACTCTAGCTCCTGAATTGGCCTTTGGATGTGATCCCTTGCCAGAGTAGCCCGCTGTGGTGCTCGATTAAAATTCTTCTACAGTGCTCACAAGTTACTTGCTGATTGATTGAAAAGCTGCTCTCTTTCCTCTTTGTTTACTCCTTTGTTTTGGAATTGCACCTAGACATCTCAGTTCAGAAATGCCTGGAGACATATAAAGAGCACTTTCTGACAGGGATGGGAATGAGCAATGGAGTGCTTAGGCACCTATGGAGCTCTTTTCTGTATCTAAAGTATCAAAGAGTGCTTTAATTAGGTTAAATAAAGCAAGAGGTTGCTTCCAGTAAAAGATGGCTTACATTGTTTTACCAATTAGGGCATATACAAGCAAGAAAAAGGTCACAACACATTAGCATGAAATAAACATTCAGCTGGAATTTTATTTCATCCAAAACACCCATATTTATGCATTTTATAAATATTCCCAAGAAAACAATTATTAAAATCAAGGAATAAGCTGGGTGTGTTGGTGCATGCCTTTGATCCCAACACTTGGGAGACAGAGGCAGGCAGATCTCTGTGAGTTTGAGGCCAGCTTGGTCTACAATGTGATTCCAGGACAGTCAGGGAAATACAGAGAGAACCTGCTCAAAAAACAAAACAAACAAACAAAAAATTAAAGAATAAATTGATAAAGTACAATTATACAATAGAGAAATAAAAGTTACTTGAGCAATTTTGTGGAATGATGTCTGAATCCTAGATCAGTGTGCCCTTTTGTTTGTCATCTCCAAGTCCATGTGTCTGTCTCTGTCAACTCACACATACAAATAAACACACCCATACACACACAGCTTTATAATCAAAATTATTTAATTTGTTTCATTACTTATGCTTTTCTAGTTTGAAATTAGTGATAATTAGGAAACATTAGTAAATCTATCTATCTATATAAAACAAAATACAAGACTAAGAAAAATTGTCAATTTGCAACTGATATATAATTAATACTGGTTATCAAATGATTATAACAATTTAGTAAAATGTAATTAGAACATAAACGAATTACAAATAATAAAGATAAAAAATTACAAAATTCTAAAACAAGGAAAAAAGTTCTAATTATTTAACGAAAACCAGGATTTTTCACATAAGTGTTTGAAAGTGTTAGAGATCTCTAACAGATTTCTTCAGAGAAAGTTTATTTAGAAACATCTTATTTTCCATTAATCAATGAACTACATCCTTTAGAAATATTCTAGGTGTATATTTTTGTTTTCCTTTATCATGTAAATTTGTCTAATGTTAGGTAGAAGATTAATATGCAAATGGTGAACTATATTAATTATTTCTCTTCTTACTAGGAAAAAATTGACAAAGGTAACATAAGGAAAGATTGAATTTCTCACATGTTGCAGTTCTTCCATCATGAAGGAAGAACTTGCAGGTCTTGACATGATATAGCTTGTCACTCTGAGTCCATAGTCAAGAACTGAGTTTATGCTCATATTTTTTTTTAATCTTTATTTAGTCTATGACCATGCCCACTTAATGGTGACAACTCTCAGGGTATGTCCTCTAACCTAAATTAAATCTCCCTGGTTTAAAATGCCTTCCCAGTTATGTTCAGAGGTGGGCCTGTCTCCTTGTTAGTTCTAAATCTAGTCACATTGACTATCAAAATTAACCATCTTAATGTTTGTAGTGTTAATGTGAAAAAATATTGAAATACTATCTAAACCAAATACAGATGATACACAATGTAAGAACCAGGATCTGAGGTGTGTAGTTGAAAGAAATGCCTATTTTTTTTTTTTTTTTTTTTTATAAAATCAAGGTAAAATAGTCTACAATTTAGCAGACAGAAATGATTTAGATTAACACTAATGTTGAATATCTTAAAACACTTTAAAGCAAGTTATGTGAGTTTAAGATTTATAAGTACCATGGATTATGGAAAGATTAATTTAGTTAAGTAGCATTCACAATATATTAATATAGCTATGTATTGTCCCTATAAAATTACAACTTTCAAGGGAAGGAGCTTGCTAATAAAAAGTGTAATCGAGCAGGAAAGAAGACGATTTGAGAAATGTGGTAAATAATTAAAAAGAAGGGCTCTGACAGAAATATGTAACTCAACTTATTGCATAGGAATATAAGTGATAGGCACTGTGGTATAACACAGGGATTATAACATTAGAAAATGAATTATATGATTGTCATCTTCCAAGAGTTTAGTACGTATTAACTTAAATTTGCTTTCCTTTTTTAAAAACAATGCAAATACTTTAATAGTTGCAGATCATCCCATGGTCTCTGCCTTGGATATCTGGGACCTAGAAGCAGGGGTCAGCCTAACCATTGAGCCTCTGTTTCTAACTCTAATTGGATGAGTATATCACTCTCTCAAATAGGGCAGCTGGTATCATCCATAAATTCCACACATACCTGCATTCACTGTTCCTGTAAACCAGCCCAGCAATTTGGCTCCCCTTGCCAGCTTGATGGGCTGCACATAACTCGAGTTCCTGAGAGTGGTGATCTGTTGGAGAGCTTAAATATTTTCAACATATTTTGGCAACTGTTACTATAACTGCTTATGGTGATTAATATAATCCGACCATGTAGATGCAGTGGTTTGTATTACTAAGAAAATGAAATGTATTTTAAATATTTAAAAGGGCATTATGGTTTGCTTGGTGAATTCTAAGTATTAATTTGTAATATTGATCATTCTCATTTGTTGCAGATAAGTGTCATTTTTTTCAATGTGAGACTGAAAACTTAAAACCCAGAACTCAAGTTTTAAAGCACTTGGTGGAAAAAATAAAAATGCTTACCTAAATCATAGAAATTCGATTACACCTCTCTGTCAATATATATCCTATGGTATAATGAAAAGAATATATTGAGTTCCAGTGTAGTTCTAACTTTGGTATTTAAGAAAAATTAATCAAGCTGGAAATTCTTGTCATGAACAGTAAACCTAGGAGTTAAACTTACTGCTTCTTTTCACTAATTCAATGTGACAAATATTACAGTAAAATTAATTAAGTCAAAGTTTAGATTTTATAGTATTTGGTAGATGGAGCATGACTGGAGAATTTGCTCACATCTTGTTGGGATGTAGGTGAGCAGAAACTTGGGTTGCTCACATCACTGTCTACTGCATTGCCTCATTGAACACAGAACTAAATTAATATACCCACATTCAACTTTAGAAGCACATTAATATTCTCCCATATTGAGGCTGCGCTGCCTACTCCAGTTAATTTAAGAGGCGACCTATACCCTTTTGAAAGATTTAGCCTAACCATTTGGGAAGAGTGATCTCATTGTTAAACACTTGCAGACCTCATTATCTTTGATTCCAGCCAATGCCAGCACTGTGGGTCTCAGGCGCTTTACATTTTCCTGAAGTCAATTAGCTAGACAAGAAAAATCTTAAAGATATAGCAGTTGATACTATCTAAGCAAAGAAAAGATTCTTTAGAGTTACTGCCACCTACAAATTGAACTTGTCAATGCATATCAAGTGTCTCATTTTGTGACCTCAATCTTGTGTTAGGGTACTTATGCAATTTGTTGTGTCAAATTTATACAGTTTGTGTATTTGATTAGTTGAAATTTTCTCTTTTTTAATTTACTTTTTATTTCTGCAAGTTACATCTCAATCACAATCCCCTCCCTACTCCCCCCCTCCAGCATCTTTCCCCTCAACTCCCCCAACCCTTTCTTTTTTTTCTTTTTTCTTATGTTTAGAGTATATCATTTCCCCCCCAATGGCTCCTCCTTTCAGTCCAACAAATGGCTCTTTCTCTTATAACATTAAATACAAAGCAACAAAAATAATTATGCCACAATTATGAGAATTATATGGCTTAGCATACATTCCCAATGTCCAGTCTATATGTATTTGGCAACTGACATATATATCCAACTCAGCTTCCATCCTCACTTGCATCATTTTCTAACTTTATACAGAATATATACAGGTATTGTTCATTGTCCTTAGTGGCATATGGCATGACAATCTTAAATTAGTTCAAGGCAAGCTAGTACAGTGTTAGATAGGGTATATAATTTTCACGGTTTTTGAAAAATAGTTTATAAGTAAGTTGCGTATACTAGATATTTAAATAACTGTATATAATCTCCCCAATATGTACTACTTCTTTTGGGAATAAGCTTGACAGAAGCAAATAATTTTGAACAGGAAAAAAATTATCAATAAATGTTGCTATAAGTAAAATAGAAATTCTGGTTTTACCTGATTTATTTCTATAATTACATACACTATTCCAAGAAGTAAATGAAACAATTTCCTTTGATTCTTATACTAAATTACTGAAGGAATTCTTGGAAAATTTATTTTCTGTAATTAAATTATCTATAAAACATGCAGACTGAATTTCAGCTGCATTTTGTTACTGCATATATTACTCAGACAAGTTAGTAGATGGAGAACAAAGTATTGTGCATTATTTATCAGATGGATAATACTGAATTTGAATTTTAAACAGTTAATTGCTTCAATATTCCCTTAAGTACATTTTATGCTTTATTTAATTAATTATTTTAATATTCCATTAAATCCATTTTATACTTTATTTAATAAATGGATTCTTTTAAAATACTAGTTCCTATGAATTAAATGCTTTACAGCAACGTGGACTTTCCTATGCATGTACTCACAAAGAGCCAACTTCTTCTTTAGGCTGTTTGTACATGTTTGTACTGTTTGTATAATAGTCTTATATTATAAGGCTATTATATTATGTATATATATGTAAGACTATATTATACAGTACATATAATAGTCTTATAAGATTATTATAAAATCAATATGAAATAATCTAAACACTGAGATCTTTGTCATTTAAAAGTTACACATTTCTCAAATAAATGTGTTCTTTATTTTTTAGACTGTAATATGTATGCATTTCACGATGAGAGCTGTGCACGGAAAATTCATGATAAGTTTTTTATAGAGATGGTTTCACTCAAAGCTTTCTGTCTCACTACATTTAGTCTGATGTTCCCCCAAGTCATATATGCCTTCTAGAATAATGTTTCTATTACCTTGTTGGTATTGTTTTGCCTTTGCAGTTAAATATCTATTGATTTTTTGGGGATTCCATATTTCTAGAACTTCAACACATATTGTCATGATAAGGGAGTAATTTCTGGTAGTTCTTTTCCACCCTGGACGTTGTGAACTCCAATAGATTGCAAGTTCTTTCTAAAGTGTACTTTAAACCAGTTCAAGAAATCACATGGTAAATATATATTAAGTAGCAAATTAAGTTAATGCAAAGAGGACACCTTTAAAACTGTTGCAATGCTATGAAAACTAAAAAAAAAACATAATGAATAAATTTAACTGGGGATTAATATTTTTGCAAAATGTTGGTATTATATGTTAAATGTATCATTTTGTTATATATATGTATATATATACCCTTAAGATATATAATTTTATCATTAATCTTCTAAGTATGAAGAAATGTGAAAGAGTTGAGAGTTTTTCCTCTTTATAAACCAGCAAGTTAGCCTTTAAGCATATATATATATATATATGTATATTTATGTATAGTTAAATTATATAAAATTACACCGGTTTTTTCTTCCCTTCCCTTTATTTTTATCCATCCCTTCCAAACAGAAGTTTGGTGTGAAATTGTCCCCTAGAAATATTAGAGGCTAAATCTGTGAGGCCCACCATGTCTTCCTAAAGAATATCTGAACAAGGAGGACACAATTAGACATGCTAACATGGAAGGGGGAAGCTCATGAGCCTTCAGTTATAAACAAAGATCTAAGGGCTACTGATGAATGCCAAGAACAAAACTTCGATTTTTTTCCATTGTTGAATTTTTTTTTCAGCATAGCAATAACCATAATAAATTTTATTGGTCAAGGTAATCTCACACTTAGGGGGAGATTCTCCTTTCTCCCCAAGTTAATACTGCCTATTCCTCTGCAGGAGAATGTAGGATAGTTCCTACTTCAAGTCAGTCATAAGATGTTGAGGGAGTTTTCAAAGTTACCCACTAGGTACTAATTGATATGTACGGCCATCTGTTCTCCTTGAGAATAAACAGAATTTTATATCAGCTCTAATTCTCATTTCTGGTAAAAATAAATAATTAAAAGCAATGATGGAGAAAAGATCAGGAACAGTGGGGAGAGTGACTTTGTACTTAGAAACATGATTGTATGCTCTTTGTTTTGTGGTTTCTCAATGGCTGTTTATTCTTTTCTCAACCCACTGAATGGCTAATGTTTTGGTTCACTGAGATCTCTGCATTGAATATAAAAGCCTTTCTCATACTTATTTCATTTTAAGATATTCACTGTTAATAATCACAGTACATTTTAACTGGGAGCTGGGTCATGCTCTGCTAACTTAGCACAGCTTCCTTCACCAGCACAAAAGAGCAGAACAGGAAAACCACCATTTGGAAAGTAGTTTCAATTCCACTCCTCAAAACTTAGCTTCAGACCATCTTTGCAGGAAGCAAGAGACTGAGATACACTTAACTTCCTTTATACTTGGATATAAACAAGGGACACAAGCATTGATAGACTAGAATGGGGAACAGAGTCTTCTCACATATGGAAATGAGCCAGAAAGGTCTAAATCTTTCCTCATCCATATAATATATCCATACCTGAAACATTTTATCATCACTCTTCTAAGTATTAAGAAATGTGAAAGCGTTGAGAATTTTTCCCTTTTATAAACTAGTAAGTTAGCATTTAAAAAAGTTTGTATAATCAGAAATATTTATCCCTCTCAGGTCTCTGATGTGGTTGAAGAATAGATAGTTATAATCCCAAAATTAAATTTTGAGTTATTTAGGAATTAAGAAGGTGTTCTGGATCTAAGATGTTTTTTAAAATGGTGATGCAAGTTAAGATGGAAGCTCAGTTGGATATAGAACTTTAAACTCATGGAGATGGTTGCATAGTAGAATGTTAAAGTCAGTTGCCAAATACATATGGACTGGACATTGGAAATGTATGCTAAGCCTTATAATTCTCATAATTGTGGCCTATTTATTTTTGTTGTTTTGTATTGTATTTGTTGCTATAAGAGAAAGAGCCATTTGTTGGACTGAAAGGGGGAAAAGATATACCTTAAATTAAAAAAAGAAAAAAAGGACGCAGATTCCTTGGTGTGAGGGGGAAGAGGGTTGGAGGATGGGACCGAAAGGGGGAATAGGAAAGGGATTGTGATTGAGATGTAACTTGAAGAAATAAAAAATAAATAAACACATTTTTAACAAAGTTTGTCAATAGTAGTATACAATACTAAATTCTTGAATAGAATTAAAAGACATTGGAGAGTAGGGCAGAACAAGTAAGGTGCAAATCTATATGTGTCTATCAGTTTATTTACCTTAAAGTGCCATGAATGTAATACAAAGAAGCTAGACAGTTTTGTACTATGTAACAATTTGTGTTATTGGATTATTATGCCTCAAAATTTAATAGCTTTGCAAAATAAATCTTTTTAAGCATGTATTTATTAATTCAACTTATACCTCGATCACAGTCCCTCCCACTTCCCCTCCTGGACCTATCCTCCGACCCTGTACCCCTGTCCCTCCTATCCTTCTATCAGGCCAGGGGAGACCCCATATATCTGACCCCTCCCTCAGTTCATCAGTCTCAAGAGGGCTAAGAGATTTCTCTTTCTCTGGGACCCAACATGGCAACTCAGCTAGGGTAAAGTTCCCCACTAACAAGTAACAAAGTCTATTACTAAGATTGCCCCTCCACCCACCAGCTAATGGATCTGCATATAAACCAAGTTTTCTGTCATCTATATTTGTATATGGGGTATAGTTCTAGTCTGAGCTTTTTTTCTTTTCTCTGGTTAATATTTCAATCTCTGTTAGTCTCTAGGGGCCTAGGTTGGTTGGTTCTGTTGATCTTCGTGTGTTGATCTTGATCCTTCTGGGTCTCTCTATTTCTCCTCCTCCTTCTCTTATATGACTCCCAGGGCTACATCTAATGTTTGAATGTGTGTCTCAGCATCTGTTTTGATCTGCAGTTGTGTGGAATTTCTTGCAGGAAAGTTATGCTAGTTCCTGTTCCTTTGGGTCTATGGGTTTTAGAATAGTTCTCCTGAACTATATGGCTAAAGTCCAGTCATAAGTGAATACATGCCATGTGTATCTCTCTGGATTTGTGTTAGCTCACTTAGGATGAGCTTTTCTAGTTCCATCCATTTGGTTGAAAATTGCATGATTCCCTTGTTTCTGATAACTGACAAGTATTCCAGTGAATATGTATCATATTTTTTTTTGTTTTGTTTTGTTTTGTTTTTATCCATTCTTCACTCGAAGGGCATCTGGGTTGTTTTCAATTTCTAGCTATTATGAATAAAGTTGCTATGAACATAGTTGAGTCAATGTCCTTGTGGTTTGCTCAAGAATCTTTTGAATATATGACAAGGAGTAGTATGGTTGGATCTTGAGGTAGAACTAGTCCCAGTTTTGTAAGATATTGCCAGACTGATTTCCAAAGTGGTTGAACAAGTTTGCACTCCCACCAGCAATGGAGGAGTGTTTCCTTTTCTCCACATTCTCAGCAGCATGTGCTATCACTTGAATTTTTGATCTTAGCCATTCTGACAGGTGTGAGATGGAATCTCAGAATCATTTTGAGTTGAACTTCCCTGATGACTAAGGATGAGGGACGTTTCTTCAAGTGTCTCTCTGCCATTAGAGAGTCCTCTTTTGTGAATTCTTGGTTTAACTCTCTACCCTATTTTTTGATTGGATTATTTGGTTTCTTGGTGTTTAGTTTCTTGAGTTCTTTGTAAATTTTGGATGTTAGCACTCTGTCACATGTGGGGTTGGTGAAGATCTGTTCCCAATCTGTAGGCTTTCATTTTGTTCTAATGACAGTGTCTTGGGTTACAGAAATTTTTCTGTTTTGTAAGGTCCCATTTTTTGATTGTTGGTCTTAGAACCTGAGCTCTTGGTGTTTTGTTCAGGAAGTTATCACCTGTGCCAATGAGTTTTGGGATGTTCCTCACTTTCTCTTCTATTAGATTTAGTGCATCTGGTTTTATGTTGAGGTCCTTGATCTACTTGGACTTAAGTTTTGTGAAAGGTGATAAATATTGGTCTATTTTCATTCTTTTGCAAACTGGCATCCAGTTAGACCAGTACCATTTGTTGAAGATGTTTTACTTTTTACATTGTATGTTTTTGGCTTCTTTGTCAAATATTAAGTGACCACAGATATGTGGTTTTATTTCTAGGTCTTTGATTTGATTCCATTGATCAACTGGTCTTTTTCTATACCAGTACCATGCTGTTTTTAATACTACTGTGCTATAGTATAGCTTGAGAGCAGGGATTGTGATACCTCCAGATGTAATTGTGGATATTAACACAGATGCTCTTTGGTCAGAGATTAACCCTGTTGGCAACTCTGGTGGTTTCAACTAGAATGCCCCTACAGATTCATATGTTAGACTACATTGTACACAGTGGTGCAGCTATTTACAAATTATTAGAAGGTGTGTCATTTTTGGAGGAGGAGTGTAACTCGGAGCAGGTTTTGAGGTTTCAAAGCCTACTCCATTCCTATTAGCTCTCTTTCTTCTCCTCTCTCTTTGCCTTGTACATTGATCTGATGTAAACTTTCTACTATTGATCAATTGCCATGTCTGCTTGCCTATTGCTATGCTTTCCAGCATGGTGGTCACAGACTCCAACTTTCTGGCACTATGAAATCCTCAATTAAATTCTTTCTTTTATGAGGTATATTGGACATAGTGTTTTTTTTCACAGCAATAGAAATGTAACTAAGACACCAGCCTCCAAGATTGAAAAATATCACTGAAAACAGGCTGAGAATAAGGACCTTTTGTGACATGTCTTGAAATTTCTCTTTCAAAATTATATACTAAAAATATATGGGGCTTCCATGTGTAATTATTGGGAGTATATTTAAATAACTACTGTTTGTGCTTTTTAAGATTTTCATGTCAAAATGTATCCCAATAGATAATTCATGGCTTAACAGGATTGCTCATGATTTGATAAGAAACTGAAATGTAAATAAATAAAATGTCCAATAATTGATTCAACAATAAGAAAAATTTATGACATACACACAATGTAGTCGTATTAAGACCAAAAAATAATAAAACCCTATCATTTGTGACAATGTGAAAGAAATGGAGGTCATATTGAGATCACCTAGGAACAGTGAGACAAGGGCTGAATTATACCATTCATTCATAGAACTCAAGTTGATTATTACAAGTTGATGGTAGAATGGTGATTACCATAAGTGGAGGAGTAGGAAGATGATGGAGAAAAATTGAACAATGCTTAATAATTGATTTAAAAAAAGAAATCTATGATCAAGTGGGTTGTGTGAGTTCTGACAGGTGTGCAGTGTGCTCTGATAGAGTGGCACCAACTAATTACCCAGTAACCTGGAACCTCAGCATATTTACTATATGTAAATATATAATATAGTATTTATATATAATGTAGTACATACATTATATTTCATATATACAATATATATTATTTATAATATAGAATATACAAATATATAATATAGCTTAGTGGTGAAGAGTTAGATAGAGCCAGTAGTAGTAGGAGTGGCTTTAACTATTAAAAAAATCTGCAATATTTTCATGAGTAAATGGCATTTAATCATTGTGTGTATTTTGATATTTATCTATATTCTGAAAACTGTTTTTCTGATAGAGTTAAAGAAAGGTGCTTCACCTCATTGACCTTAACTCACAATTGAAGTAGTATTACAGTGTTAAGAATGAGACACTAAAGCAAATGTATTTTTTCAGAACCTTTCATTAGTCAAGTTTGCTCCTGCCTGGGCTTGTTACTGGTTATACTCTATTTCTATCACATCTCTTATTTATAATGCTATGAAAATATTGCCTCAGGTACAGAAAGAGAAATTAATGTGTGTAGGGGAAAGGCCTGAATTTAGAATATGAAATATTTCACGCAGCACTTGTAAGTTATATGACTTCCTATGACAACTAAAATCTACACATTTATCTTTGAATTCACATATATTAGAGTTATGAAAGTTTTATGAATCATAATATAATAAGATAATCTGTCTTTTTGTTCTTATTGGTATTATGTGGATAGTTGCATGACTTTTCTTTGGAAGATGTGAACTAATATGTATTTTCCCCAGATAATGTACTGTTGGGCTTGGCCAACTAGAGAAACAATTCCACCTGCCTAACTTGGGGAATCAATTAGTTTATTAGGATTTCTTATTGGAATATAAAAAAAGGAGTAACTTATGGGCATACGGGTGACTGTACCAGCTCTAAAAATTAAGTTTGACACTGTTCTCTAGCTTGTAAGTTACTGCCTTTTAAATTATAGAAATATATAACCATGTTTTCTTACATTCTGTATACTTACAGAATTAGTATAGTGTGGATACTGTCCAGGATTATAACTTATAATTGAATGTTGGATTCATCTGTGTAAGTGTTCACTTGACTCATTAGTGGGATGGAGATGATGTACCAGATTTTGGGACAAAGACATTAGAAGTATCTAGGCAATAAATACACTGTGAAGGCCCATTTTCAGCAAGGCCAATCTTCTCAAACAAAGACCAACAAGAAATTAACACATATTGTAGTATACTTTTCCTTTTGCTGTGAAAGATATCCCAAAAATATCAACTTAAAGAAAAACTGGTTCTTTTTTGCTAATAGTTCAATATACAGTCAAATATCATGGTGAAATTCTGGATGTGGTGTCTTGAGACCATTGTCCCTGTAGAGTACACACAATCAGGAAACAGTATGATAATTGCCCATGGTAAGCTATCATTCTCTTTTTCATTCAGTCTGGGATTCCAAGCCTAGGGGATGGTGCTATCTGCTTTAAGGTGCCACGTCTCCCCACAGATAATCTAATTTAGAAAACCCCTCACTGTCATACCCATAGGCTTGTGTTCTAGGTGATTCTAAATCCTGCCAATTTGATAATCAGTCTTAACCATCACAGAATACAAGGTCTAATTCTCTAAGCCCATCATGGGACAGACAACCTCAAAGATCTATTAACTGCCGATGAATTTCTTGATAGTTAACGTTGGGTGCAAAGTTGACATTATCTAGAATCTCCCAAGAATCACACTTCTGGGAGCATATATAAGGTTTTTTTGTGTTGATTAGTTGAGGTAGGAAGACCCAAACTGAATGAGGGGTGCAACATTCCATGGGTTGGGGTTTCAGACTGAATAAAAGAAAAAGCTAGTAGAGGACCAACATACATCTTTCTCTGCCTCCTGACAGCAGGAAAACTATGACCAGCTGTGTTGCAAACCAGCTACTCTTTCCCTGCCATGCTGAACTTCGAAATGAACTCATCTTCTAAGCCACTCTTGCTAGGACTTTGATCACAGCAAAGAGCAAAGTGACTGACACATGCTCCCACTCCTATTCCCCTGATGAATAGGATTAAGTGTCCTGATTATACTGTGTGTTGTTTTGTTTTATTTTTTATTTTTATGAAATAGTCACTTGGCAACATCCATGATATTCTTTCCCAAGCACACATTGCAATTCTTTATATAGCTAGACTGAGGATAGTGATCATTTTTATGCTCTTCTTCCTTTTAATTATACATTTCACAGTTAAATCATTTCCTTCTTCCCACATTGTATTGAATTAAAGGAAGCTAGCAGCACTTTAAAATTTTTAACTATTTATATTATATTTTGAGGTTATAATATAACAACATTTTCCCTTTCCTTTCCTCCCTCAAATCTCTCTCATACAAAGAACATGGAGCAATTTAGGAATGCTGGGTGTGAGAGAAATAGTCTTTCTTAGGGAAGAGCATACAGCACCTTTAAGGTTTTGTAGCCTAGAAACTTCTTCAGTCACATATCCCAGCTCAGCATGCTAAAGCTTAATCTTTCATAAAGTCTTTGGTCTTGAGCATCATTTAGTTTAATTCTTTGCTACTTTATAACAAATAAGGCATTTATGCTGGTCCTTGATGACTGTTCGTTCATTTTCATTTCACTTTCCATCAGTATTGTCTTTACTGATACTTTGTCTACTAGCATTCCGAGAACAATGTAAACAGTTTCTTCTATCGCCTTTCCATACCTGTGAAGCCTTCTTCTTCCCTTGGAAGTTTCCATTCCATAACTTTTGATTTATTTTGTGACTCTCTGAGTCTAACCAAAACTGTCTCTGTGTTGATTAGTTTGGAATTGACTGTAAGAGCAAGAGGGTTTGCTTTCAACAGAGGGTTTGAAACTAAAGTCAATGAATTACCTCCTGTCCCCAGAATCCATCAATATCTAGTAGCTCAGCAGAGAGGGCAAGGCCTCACAAGCTCCTCTTCAATCCATGTTTACCTGACAACAATTCCAGTCCTATAAGAGTCTCAGTAGAGGGAACTGTAATTGGTGAGAGGCTGTAAAAGCATCAAATACCCTGAATATCCAAAACAATCCTAAAACAAAAGAATGCTGGATTAATTATCATATTATATTTCAAGTAAAATCACAAAGCTATGGTGATAAAAAGAGTGTGGTACTGACCCAAAAACAAACATGTCTATCAAGGAGCCAGGATAGAAGATGCAAACCTGAGCACATATAATGACAGTCATCTAATATTTGACACAGGTGCCAAAAACACTAGAGGAACTGTGACAAGCTCAATAAATGGTGCTTAGAAAACTAGATGTCTTCAGGTAGAGCTATTCCAAGTTTTCTAAGATATCGCCAGACTGGTTTCCATAGTTGTTATACAAGCCTGCACTCCCACCAGCAATGGAGGATTGTTCCCCTTTCTCTACAACCTCTCCAGCATGTGCTGTCATGTGAGTTTTTGATCTTAGCCATTCTGACAGGTGTGAGATGGAATCTCAGAATTGTCTTGAGTTGCATTTCTCTGATGATTAAGGATGCTGAGCATTTCTTCAATTGTCTCTCAGCAATTAGAGATTCCTCCTTTGTGAATTCTCTGTTTAGCTCTGTCTCCCATTTTTTGATTGGATTATTCGATTTCTTGGCATTTAATTTCTTGAGTTCTTTGTAGATTTTGGATATTAGCCCTCTGTCAGATGTGGGGTTGGTGAAGATTTTCTCCCAGTCTGTAGGCTGCCGTTTTGTTTGAATGACAGTGTCCTTTGCCTTACAGAAGCTTTTCAGTTTCACAGGGTCCTATTTGTTGATTATTGGTCTTAGATCCTGAGCTGTTGGTGTTCTGTTCAGGAAGTTGGCACCTGTGCTTATGAGTTCGAGGGTTTTCTCCACTTTCTCTTATGAGGAGGCTTTTAGCCCTCATATGACTGCTGAAGTGGGGCAGGGGACTGATATGTAGGGACACTCCACTCCAGAGGAGTGTGATGGAAGGGATAGGGGGAAGAGAGTGGGAGGATGGGACTGAGAGGGGTGGAAAGATGACACTGTGATGGAGGTGCAACTTGAAGTAATAAATAAATATTAAAAAAAGAAATTTAAATCTCATCTGAAGCAAAATACAGGGAAAATACTAAGAGTAGATATCCACACAAGTCCATGATCAATTAATGAAAAACCATTAATGTGGAGACAAGATAAAACAAAGCATAAAATATACTAAGCCTTGAAAAGCAGATCTTTGGATAAGGAACACATGGTCAGGTGATTGTTAAACATGCCAGCCTTGAAGAGGTTACTCTTGAGAAAAAGATAGTAAAGAAACTTTTCAGACATTGCAGGGAGAATTGTTCCAAAGTGTATGGACTGGTGTTAGCACCTGAGTACCTAAAGGTATTATGATTCTTCTGTTAGAAAAGAACTCAGTGGAAGATGAGAGTAAAAATAAACCAACTCATCTGGACAACGTTGAACACCAGTTCTACTAGTTCTATGGTCCCAATTGAAGTATTTACCAGTCTCTGAACAGCTAATTGGAATTCAAAAATTGGCATGGGTTTCCATTTCCACATGTGCAAATGCTCACACCTACAAACACTCAAAAACAGACATGACATCACTTCTATTACAGCATATATATGCAAATACACAGTACTTTTCAAGCCATAGGAGAATGAGGCAAAGAGAAGTTGCACATATTTACCTAGCAGGTGAGTGATAGAACTGAGAGTTGAATTAAGGCTGTCAGTTTTGGCTTTCTGAGCTGTTAACTCTTTTGACGCTGCCTAATCTGAGAGTGTAATAGAGTACCTGCTTTGGAGTTCACCAAATTATGTATTAAACATTGAACTTAAACCAGGAACATCCATTTCCTTTCAATTCGAACATGCATTGTATAGTAAAATAAATAAATAATATCACAAAGCCAGTCACTCTGATTTATAAAATTGCAGTGATTTTTTTTTTCATTACCCAACATAGTCTGGTTCTGGTAAGTTTATTTTGCTGCTGATTTGAGTGCCAACGGCCTCTTGAAGAAAATTGGCTTTTGCAAAATAGTGAGTTTTAAAGCAGTCACATCGCAAAACCCTCCAGCAGAAAGGAGTAAAAATGCTATTACATTTCCTTTGTAATTTCTCTTTGGATCTGTTCTCCTGGAAAAGAAATTTAGCCAAATAGGTTTTCACTGCTTTGGAGGTCACAGAAAAGAATCCTTCTCTTACAGGAAATGGTCCACAGAGATGGTACCCAATGGCATCCAATTAAGCGGCTAGAAAGTTGAGATGCATTTGCTTGGCCACCCTAAATTTGCCATGTTGCACCCCTTATGAAGGGAAACAACTTTATGACTCTACCAACATTATATATATATATATATATATAAAACATTATATATATATATATATATATTCAACAAAGTGAAATAAGTAATAAGTAATCACTAGTTTATTCTATCTAGTCTGCTTTTCTAAGGTGAAACTATTTTAACTGGTGTCACAGGAGGCAGCAACCTACCCAAAATTTCTATGTAGCAGGGGTTTGAAGAACTTCCTTTGACCCCTTGATCTCCTCCTTAAAGTGTGGAAACATCTCTATAGCATATTTTGGGTATTGTCTTTTTGTAATAGAATTTGATTTAAATTAATTAAATGAATTATCTTATTCTTAACATTATTCAATTTCATTTAAGCTTCCAACTAGTAAAAACAAAAAGTTGACTTCCAAACTCAATCTGGATGGACACTGTTGAAATTTGCTCATGGTTTAATTAGTAAACACAAATTAAAAGAGAAATATGTGAAACATTCCATTCAGGGATAAAGGTAGAAATCTGAATATGAACAGAGCCCGCAGTACTGAACATTAAGGTAGAAATTGATGTAAGGGAGGTAACAATAAACATTTAAACAATGTATACGTCCTTAAAGCCATGGGGAAAAAGTGACAAAATAAGATTATGCCAGCATCAAAAGTGGCACAGACGTGGAAATGCTTATTCTCTATCTTCTCTCTTTCACCTGCAGTAATTTTCTGCTTCACTGACAAAAAAAGAAAATAAGACAACTAGAATAGAACTTCAACCTTAAACCTCTCACGAACAGCCTCAAATATTATGCACAAGTTAACTGGTAATATTGTGAAATAAACTTGATTTTTACCTGGTCCTGATTTACAGTATTTTTTATATTCCTTAAGTCACTATTAAAAGTACAAGTTCTTTACTATTTTTGTAAATTTTGCAATAAATATATATCAGTATATTATTGCAATAAATATATATCAATACCTCTATTGAGTGGAAGTATTATGAATAGTAGTTCTCTATAACTTTCAGGGAATGCATATTTTTCTATCATTTTCATTGTAAACAGCATTATTATTTGATGTTTTACAGCTTTCTGAGTAAGCATCTCAACAATCCCTGCTGAGTAGTAAGGGAACAAACGTAGCATGTTCTGTAGGTCAGCATTCATAAGCTAGCTAGATGACTGCTTACAGAGTGATCATTGCATCACTTCTTGTCTAATGCTTAAACTCATCTAGCTATCCAGGGTAGGGAGAAACAGAAAGAATTTTGTTCACTCAACATCATGCTCCTGGGAAAAACAAACTCCACACAACCAGATATTATATAGTTTTTACTTGTGCCTCTCTAGTCTTTCTGTTGCTTCTGTACCTTGTTGATTTCTATGTAGACACCATGCCTGACCTGTAACTAAGCAGGTTTTCACAAAATATTTACTTAATGAATGTACTGTCACTATAAGGGAACTATTATACAGGACACTTTAACTACTCTACTCAGAATTTTCCATGTGCAGCTGACAGGGAAATTCTATTTCTCTAAGGGCCTGGTGCCACAAGGTTGTAGATTTATAGACTCTGGTTGCCATGTGCTCTGTTGGGCTAAATGAATGAAGGTGGCTCACAGTAAGAAAATAAATTTTGTTTGAAAAAAAAAAAACAGTAAGAGTCTTTGTCAGATTAAATCTTGGGTTTAATCTTAATGAATATTTTGGGATATTGACTTTGTCACCGGGAGTTATCCTAAACAATTGCACTAAAAACTCTCTTCCTAATGCAGAGAGTTGTAATTCTAATTTCCACACCCAACTATTGTAACTAATAATGAAAGGAAGGCTTGACTCATTGAACAGCCACTGATGAAAGAACAAGCCACTTCAGTTAACCTTGTAATATTCTTAAGTAGCATCTTAGAGAATAAACAACACTTTCATATAAAGTAGATCATTTATGATTCATGATACTTCTTGAAGAAACTCAATAACTAATAGCATCATTTAGCAGATAAAAGTAATGATGCTCAGATAATACCAATATCATAAAGATAAGGCCTCATATATATTGAATAACCGGTTATATTATACCAAAACCTGCAAAGATCACATTACATAAATGATCTCTTTAATATTCATGTTCATTCTGCAGTTCTAAAGTCATCCCTGTGTAGGTTTCAAAGAAGTTGCAATACAGATATGTAAAGTCATTTCCTAAGCCCCACAGCTAGTATTTATATCTAACCAGTGAAATTCACAAAGTGAGTCAGAGAACCAGGTCCTGGACTGTCTCCTTTAATATATCAGCATGAATTATTATTCATATAATACAGAATAAATTATAATTACTTATATAAATAAACATCAATATATTCACATGAGCTTTGTGGGTAACTTTTTTAAAAAATGGAAATGAAATTTAGATAACTCGTCTGTTTATTATAAGTGGCTTATCACTTCTTAAGAAATAAAGTTCTTGCTTATATTTCTAATACTAATATATTTTTCTGACTTGTAGATTATTTGAAGAATAAGTAGTGCCAATAGGTTAGGTTATAGATTGTATGAGAAGGCAGATGTGAGCTAAGATTGCCAATGGCAGTGGGGTCCAAGATGGCGCCAACCACAAAGCATTGTATCTGAATAGTAGGTGAATGAGATTAGTCACTGTGGAGTGAATGTGAGGTCCCTCAGTAGACGGTGAAACCCAGACTGTGTCTGAATTTTCATGGTGAACACTGAGACTGGTCACCACAAAAAACAGCTCATGTAGTTCCCAGAAACACCACCCTGATATCAGCCAGCTTGGTCAACTGTCTGGAGACAAGCACCAGCCAGAGCAGATCTAGCCCACAAGTGGATCCAGCCCACAGTTCTAGCCACAGATCAGCGCCTGGCCTGTCTGCCTGATATCCAGCCTCCATGCAGACCTGTACACTCAACGAGGAAAAAAAGCTGGACCACAAGAGTGAAGGTAAGTAAGATTTTCTTTCCAAAGTTCCTAACATGTAACATGCTGCTACAGTATGCAATGTAGCCGAGTGGCATAGTCCAAACCCAGCTACAGCAAAGCAATCAAGAGTCCAGACTAACTGAAAACAGAGGCGGTGACAGTGTGTTCCTCAAAAACATTGGAGTGAGTCACTCACCTGAGCTTTTGAGGCAGTCAGCAACAGACACAGAGACCCTGGTACACTCTTGGGTGGAGCTCCCTGCCTGTTTAGTCAGCCTAGCTGCTGAACCAGAATGACTGCATCAGGGAGGGGATGTAATCGCTGCTCAACCTGACTTTCTGAGACCTGCCGACTCTCAGGTCCCCACAATATAGCCCTCTCCCCAATCCAATACCCTGTATATAGGTCCAACTGGGTCACAATCAGTTGAGGAGAGCAACAGTCACTCTCTGAGAATCAGTCTATTACAGGTACCCATCCACCATCCAGAAGTGGACACCAGGATCTCAGGCTCACTCAACCCCCAGAACAGGGGGTTTTCCTTAGCACCAAAGCCAAGTGCCATCAGAAACAACCAGACAAAACTAGGGTCAGCCAAACGACTAAAGGCCAATGCAAGAAAACAGTAAAAAACAAACAAATAAAAAAACAAAACAAAACAAACAAGCAAAAAAACAATATGACATCTCCAGAAACTAGCTATAATGCCACAGAAAACCCTGGAAATCCTAACATGATTGAACCAAAGGAAAATGTCCTTAGTCCTATGCTTATATTAATAATAGAAGGCTTAAGGGATAAAATCAAATATCTCAGAGAGCAACAACAAAATACTGCAAAAGAGGTAATGAAAATGAATAAAGTACTTAAAGGAATGGAAGACCTGAAAAGAGAAGTAAAGCAATAAAGAAAATATAAACCGAGACATCCGTGGAACTGGAAAACATCAAGAAAAGAAAAGGAACTATAGACACAAGCATCATCAACAGGATACAAGAGATGAAAGAAAGAATCTGAGGCACAGAGCATAAAATTGAAGAAATTGGTACATCTGTCAAAGAAAACGTAAAATCCAAAAAAGTCCTGATACAAATCTTTGGGAAATCAAAGACACTATGAAAAGACAAAAATATCAGAATAATAGGAATAAAAGAAAGAGAAGATTCTCAGCTTCAAGGACCAGAAAAATATCCTAAACAAAATCATTGAAGAGAATTTCCCAAACCTAAAGAAAGTGATGCCTATAACTGTACAATAAGCTTACAGAACTCCAAATAGATTAGACCAGAAAAGAAAACCCTCCTGCCATATAATAATCAAAACACTAAATGTACAGAACAAAGAAAGAATATTAAAAGCTGCTAGGGAAGAGGGCCAAGTGACATATAATGGCAAACATATCAGAATCACACCTGACTTTTCATCAGAGACATTAAAAGCCAGAAGGGCCTGGACAGATATTTTGCAGAGCCTAAAAAAGCACAAATGCCAGACCAGACAACTATTTCCAGCAAAACTGTCAATCAATCAACATAGATGGAGGTAACAACATATTCCAGAACAAAACTAAATTTCAAAAATGTCTATGTACAAATCCAGCTCTATAGATGATGGTAGAAGGAAAACTCCAACCCAGAGAGTTTAACTACACACAAGAAATCACAGGAACCAAATAACTCACTGGCAGAAAAACCAAAAGAAGAGAAGCTCACTCACACACTATTTCCATCAACATCAAGATGGCAGGAAGTAATAATCACTGGTCATTAATATCACTCAACATCAATGGACTCAATTTCCCAATAAAAAAGACGAAGGCTAGCAGAATGGAGGCAAAAACAGAATCCTTCATTCTGCTGCTCACAAGAAACACACCTCAGCAAGAAAGATAAGCATTATCAATGGAATCGAATCAAAGACACAGAAATAAACCCACACACTTATGGTCACGTATTTTTGACAAAGAAGTGAAAACCATACAATGGAAAAAGGACAGCATTTTCAACAAATCGTGCTGGTCTAACTGGAGGTCAACATGTAGAAGAATGGGAATAGACCCATGTTTATCACCTTGAACAAAACATAAGTCCAAGTGGTTCAAAGACCTCAACATAAATCTGGCCACACTAAAATTAATAGAAGGAAAGTGGGAAAAGGCCTGGAACTCATTTGCATGGGTAGCAGCTTCCTGAACAGAACACTAATAGCTCAGGCTCTAAAACAAACAATCAATGAATGGGACCTTATGAAACTGAAAATCTTCTGTAAGGCAAAGAACACTGTTAGTAGAACAAAATGGCAGCCAACAGATTGGGAAAAGATCTTCATCAACCAGACATCCGACAGAAGGCTAATATCCAAAATCTATAAAGAACTCAAGAAACTAAACACCAAAAAAATCAAATAACCCAATCAAAAACTGGGGTATAGGGCTAAACCGAGAGTTCACAAAAGAGGAATTTCTAAAGGCTGAGAGGCATTTAAAGAAATGTTCAACATCTTTGGTCATCAAGGAAATGGAACTCAAAATGACTCTGAGAGTCCATCTCATACCCATCAGAATGGCTAAGATCAAAAATTCAATGATAGCACATGCTAGTGAGGATGTGGAAAAATATTAACACTCCTCCATTACTAGTGGGCTTGCAACCTTGTAAAACCACTTTGGAAATCAATCTGGAGATATCTTAGAAAATTGGGAATAGTTTTACCTCAAGATCCAGCCATACCCCTCCTGGGCATATATCCAAAAGATTCTTCACCAAACCACAAGGACATTGTCTCAAAAATGTTCATAGAAGCCTTATTTGTAATAGCCAGAAACTGGAAACAGCCCAGATGTCCTTCAATGGAAGAATGGATAAAAAACAAACTGTGGCACATTTACACAGTGGAATACTACACAGCTATCAAAAACAAGTAAATCAAGTATCCATCTGAAATCAAATGGATGGGTCTAGAAAAACTCATCCTAAGTGATCTGACTCAGTCCCAGAAAGATAAACATGGTATGTATTCTCTTATAAGTGAATATTAGTCATATGTCATAGGACAACCATCCTACAAACCCACAGGTCCAAAAAGATAGGAAGCTAGCATAACTATTCTAGGAAAAACTCTCCCCAGCAAAGAGTCATGGAACCTGATGCAGGTCAGTGGAACACCTTACCATAGATGGAGCACCTTACCAAGCCCCAGTAAAAGAGGAAGCTCTTGGCCCTCACATGACTAACAAATTGAGGGATTATTATAGGAGAGGGCCTACCTCATCTGAGGAGAAGAGTAATAATGGGGAGGGAGGGAGCGAGGGTAGGATGGATGGACGGGCCAGGAGGGGATGAGGGAGGAAACTATGTTCAAGAGGTAACTTGAAAAAACAAATTAATTTACAAAAAGGAGAAAACTAACCTTAAAAATATAATAAAAATAAAATATAAAATTTTCAAATGATAATTTACCAAAGGCATACTTGCCTTACTGGCATGAAAGGAAAAAATGGTCTTAATTTTAGGTTAGAAAATTAGATGGCAGGGTGCCACAGAGCTCATACACTCTTAGATATCATCTTAAAAGTTCGTTTGCTATATATAAAGGATGTTTTTGTTGTTTGGCCTTTAAAAGACACTTAAGAGGTTTAAAAAGTTGTAAGTTAATTAAGGGTTACTACAGTTCAACCTGGTTTTCTAAACCTCTAAGAGCTGAGGTAATTTGGAGCTAAGGTAAAATATTTGAGAAGGGCCATGTTAGCCCATGCCTTTAACTCCAGCAGAAACAGGAGGATCACTATAGAGTTAGCTGTCTTTTAAATTCTAGAGTTATAATGAACTGGGTGGTGATGGTGCACATCCTTAATTCCATCACTTGAAAGGTATACACCCTGAATCCCAACACACTGGAGACAGAAACATACAGATCTCTGAGTTCAAGGCTACTGTGACACAGAGCAAGCTCCAAATATAGAAACACTTAGATCCAGGGTAGTGATGCATATCTTTAGTCCCAACAATTGGAAGGCGCATGCCTTCGATCCCAATACTTGGAAGGCAGAGGCAGGCACATAGGATTTGCAATGATTTAAGTATAAAAGCTATTCTTATTAATGCTCCAAACAGGATATGTATGTCCCAAATCAGCAGGAAGGAATTTTAAGAGAGCAACATCTCATTCCGAGAAGGTGGGGTGGGTGATTTTTTTATTCTTCCCTCTTTGATTATTTGTTGGGTTATAGATGTTTGTTGTTATTTAAGGGGATCAGTTACAAGTTGTTAAATAGTCTTGTTAAATAGGTTTTGGAGGTTAGATCAAGAAATTTCTCTCTTTTTCTTTTCTCTAACCTTCTTTATCTCTTATGTAGAGGGGAAGACTTGAAAAAAATGGGATACAAACATAATATAGGAATAATAAAGAAAAGCGGACAGATATTGAATATGCTTTTTTCTTTGTATATTAAAACAAATATTGATACAAAATTAAGATTATATTCAGCTATATTGATATTGATTTCTATATATTGATACAGAATTAAGATTATATTTGGCTACATTTGTACTAATCATTGTATACTCAGACAAAATTAAGGTTAACCGTTTTTAAGGTATTGCACCGAGGTAATGCTTCAAAATGCAATGTGAAGTTTTGGCACTTTGATAGCAACTGTCACAAAGTGTTTAGGATAATTAAGAAATGACTCTTCACCAAATCACAAGGAAGTTTCCTCATCTATGTTCATAGTAGCCTTATTTGTAATAGCTAGAAACTGGAAACAACCCAGATGTCCCTCAACTGAAGAATGGGTTAAAAAACTGTGGTATATGTACACAATGGAATACTACTCAGCCATCAGAAACAAGGAAATCTTGCAATTTGCAGCCAAATGGATAGAACTAGAGAAGTTCATCCTGAGTGAGCTAATGCAGACTCAGAAGGATGCACATGGTATTTATTCACTTATAGTCGGATTTTAGCCATATAGTACAGGATAACTATACTACAACCAATGCACCAAAGGGAACATGAACATAAACTTTTTTTTCCATGTCAATGATACACTTTGCCCTAATGGTGCTGCCTTGTAGGCCCCCACTGTATGAGGAGGCTCTTGGCCCACATATGACTGCTGTAATGGGTTAGGGGACTGTTATGTAGGGACATTCCACTCCAGAGGAGTGTGCTGGAAGGGATAGGGGGTAGAGGGTGTGAGGACAGGACTGGGAGGGGTGGAAAGAGGACATTGTGATGGAGATGTAACCTGAAGTAATAAATGAATATATATTAAAAAAGAAACATCCACTTTGAAAAAAAAAGAAATGCAAACTAATAGTCATTCAAACATATCATTTTGTTAGGTACTAGCATAGCTTATGATAGATGTTTTCTAAGTTAACAGGAGATCAAGTTGCTAAGAAACAAGTAACATTTGCTTATCCAAATATACAGGGATACAAAGGGGGTTTGAAAAAACCTCAAAAGATCAGTAGAAGATGGCATTCAAAGATGTTTCCTTAAGATATTTTATATGGAGACATGTCAGCTCCTGACAGCACTCTCTATTCTACTGCAAGTACAGGATGAGCATCAAAGAATCTCCATTTGGAGATGGTTGCATTAGTGGTAAGCTTGTCAATGGGAAATAAAAATCCCTTGCTTCAACTGTAGACAGAATACCGTCCAAAAAGGACAAAACTTGGAAGAAGGCAAGTCAACAGCTTACCTCTATCAAGACAGGGTAGGCAAGTCCTTCATAATTCCTGCTTTACAACTAATGTCTGTCAGAGAGATTGGGCCAAGAGGCTGAAGGTAGATGCTCTAATATATGGGGACTATCTAGGTAGCCAATTATCTCTCATTTCTTAGTTTAGGAAGCTGCTGTCTCTGTACTCCCTGTATAATCAGATATGTTTATCCTTCTCATGTCTCTGGTATGGTTGAAGACTACATAGTTATAGTTTTACAGTTAAATTTTAAGTTGCCTCCCACCCTCTCCTCCATCTCCAACCCATCCCGCTCCTCCGATGTGCTATCCAGCAAACAGGTAAAGTTGGAGGCACCTTTAATATGTGTATCACTGCAGCTGTGAGGAGGCGGGGGTTGCACAGAGAGGACTGCTTGAAGCAGTTCGCAGGGCTATTTTGCAGGAAGGAAGACTTCCCCTTAAAAATAACACTTAGTTGTTTCTAGTTTCTAGCTATTACAAATAAGACTCCTGTGAACATAGATGAGGAAATGTCCTTGTGATTTGGTGAGGAATCATTTGGATGTATACCCAGAAGTAGTATGGCTGGGTCTTGAGGTTGAGCTATTCCAAGTTTTCTAAGATATCTCCAGACTGATTTCCATAGCGGTTGTACAAGCTTTCACTCCCACCAGCAATGGAGGAATGTTCCCCCTTCTCCACAACCTTGACAGCATGTACTGTCATTTGTGTTTTTGATCTTAACCATTCTGACAGTTGTGAGATGGAATCTCAGAGTCATCTTGAGTTGCATTTCTCTGATAATTAAGTATGCTGTGCATTTCTTCAAGTGTATCTCAGCCATTAGGGATTCCTCCTTTGTGAATTCTCTGTTTAGCTCTGTTCACCATTTTTTGATTGGCAATGTTTATGTCTGTAAGAGGAAAATATGCTGCCCAATATTTCCCCAAATATTTAGGTGTGAGACACTTCTTAGGTGGAGAGAAGGGGGTCAGCTCTTACATTTATACAGTTGTTCATTCACAGAGTATTATGGGGTTAATTTATTTGTCACTAGTTTAATGTATCAGTGAGGATTGTGTCACAATTACCCATTAACTTTCATGAAGGCAAAGATTTATTTGTTTATTATATTCTGTTATCACTAAATTCTTGGCAAAATTTCACAATACTTCTGTCTTAGTCACTGTTTGATTGCCACATGAGCAAGACATCTCTTAACATAAGCATTTGATTGTGGCTTTTGTTTACAGTTTCGAGTGTTTAGTCTATTATCATCATGATGGTGAGCATAGGCAGGTATGATGCTGAAGTAGTTGAGAGTACTACATCTAGATCTTCGGGAATCAGGAAAAGAGAGAGAGAGAGAGAGAGAGAGAGAGAGAGAGAGAGAGAGAGAGA
>CAJQZJ010032058.1:2729632-2750532 GCA_907164525.1 Lophiomys imhausi | reverse complement strand
TTTTTTTTTTTTTTTTTTTTTTTTTTTTTTTTTTTTTTTTTTTTTTGCTGTATCCTCATACAGCAGTGAGAAAAGAAACCAAAGCAAAACATTGGTACTGACAAGTGTGGCTATTGTGATGAACCTGACCATGTGCTTTCTAAGATTTTAGAATTGATTTGTGGGAGAAAAGTGGAAAGTGGAAGAGCTCAGAAGTGCAGGCTAGAAAATCCCTAGAGTGTTGCAGGCAGAGCTTAGTGGATATATTGGTGGGAGTTTAGAAGAGAAATGTAGACAGTTGAGGCCCAGCTACTGAGGTTTCAAAGGGAGTCATGGATTCTATGAACAATAGAATGGGGCTGGTCACCATTCACTTCACCTTTTAACTAACTGGGTTATTTCTGCTCATGCTCAGAAAGTGTGACTGACTTTGAGTGAAAAGTAAAGGATTAAGTTGTTTGGTGGAAGGGGCGTTTTAATATGGGCTATGGAATGGCATCTACTCACGTTATTTATTAGTTAGCTATAGGGAGAGACAGCAGAGATAAATTAAAAACACTGGTCAAGAAACAGGTGTGTGAACTTAAGAATGCAGAGAAGCTGCCTGCAGAGAAAGCAACTCTGATTGTTAAAGTGACTAGTTCCATTAAAGAGAAAACTTACTTTCTCCATGGGACAAAAGGAAAGATATCCTTAGAGAAAACTTTACCAATAGAATGCTCTAAGGTGAAAATGCTAATCCATTTGAAAAGGCCTTGCTGGACGACAATGGCTAAGTGTTTTCTTCTTTAGGTATAGCAGTCACTGTGCGGTGCTTCAGACCAGATTTCCAGCCAGCAATATAATTTGTTAGTATTATCCATTTGGTGCTAGTTCTGTGGGCTTGGCAAGTGTATGTGACTCAGCTGTGAAGACTTTTATCAAGGTTTCAGAAAGCCACTGGGATCTGGGATCTTTGACTACAGACACAGGAAAGAAGAAAGCAAGCTGAGTATCAGCACACATCTCTCATCTGAGTGTAGATGAATTTTGGCCAGCTGCCTCTTGCACACTCCCTAAAGCTTGAGCTACTGTTACATCACATGTTCCTCACTGTGCATGGACTATGTATGAAAATTTCTTAAGGATTTTTGTCAGAACACTGAGAAAATAACTAATAAAACATTTCTTTGGTGTCTGGATTTTAATGTATTAAATTACTAAAAGATAAAATCCAGCATTTTGTATGGTAGAGACTATCTCTGGTTCATGTAATACACATGGGACTAAAAAATAAAACATATATTTGCTTATACAGGAAGTGCAGAGCCTGCAGCTTCCAAAACTAAGAAAGAACATACCAATGACTGCCTGGACAGTTCCCATTTTCTCTCCATACATTCCAGCATCAATCTTCAGCCTTTGGGTCCTGTTTCTCTGACAGACATTTGTTGTAGAGCAGGGATTATGAAGGACTTACCTACCCTGTCTTGGCAGAGTTAGGCTGTCGACTTCCCTGCTACCAAGTTTTGTCCTTTTTGGACAGCAGTCTGTCTGCAGTTGGTGCAAGGGGTTTTTTCATGCCAAGAGAAAGGCTTGCCACTAATTCAACCATCTTACAGTGGAGGTTCTTCGATGCTTATCTTCTACTTGGAGTAGAATAGGGGGTGCTGTCAGGCGCTGATATGTCTCGATATCAAAAAAAATCTTGATTTAAGATAGCATCTTTGAATGCCATATTCTGCAGATCTCTAGGGGTTTTTGAAGATGCCCTATCCATCTCTTGTATTTAGATAAGCAAATGTTGCTTGTCTCTTAGCAACTTGATTACTGGGTAGTTTAGGAATATCTGTGATAGACTGTCATAGTAGCTAACAAAGTGACATGTTTGCATGACTAGGAGTTTGTACTCTTAAAAGTGTGTTGCAAGATAGTATGAATGTTGAGTCACATATAGACCTTTAAACTCATGGAGTTGGTTAGATAGTAGAATGTTAAAGTCAGGGGCCAAATATGTATAAACTGGACATTGGGAAGGTATACTGGGCCAATTTACTCTCATAAATGTGGCATATTTATATCTATTGTTTTGTATAATACTTACTGTTATAAGAGAAGGAACCAGCTGTTGGACTGAAAGGGGAAACTTCTGGGGGGAAGAGGGTGGAAGGGCAGGATAGGAAGGGGGAATAGGGAGGGGTTTGTTACTGAGATGTAACTTGAAGAAAAAAAATAAAGTATTTAAAAAAAATAAAACAAAACCACAAGCTGTATAAGCATTTTTGTTTATTTCAAATAAAATATATTTGTATTTAAAAAAAACCTTTATTTTAGAACAGGCACAAATTTTTGTTTTGTAGTTGTTATTTTACTTGGGAATGTTTTGGAGACATGCAAATGTATGAATATTTTGGTGTATATTTGTTGCTTTTAAAAACATGAAAAAAGTAATCACAGGACTTTTTAAAATGATGCTTCTTTATAAAGATATACATGTATAGCGTGGGAAGGGAAATTGCTTTATTATGAGGTAAGCCCTGAGGTGTTATGCTAAGAAAATTAAGAAGGATTCAGTGAGCTACAGTGGTCAGTGCTTTTTTTTTTTAATTCTGTAAAAAATTTTAGAATTGATAAGCTTTAGCAAAGAGCAGAATTGATATAAAAATATCATAAAGTCATAGTTATAAGTAAGTTATATTTGATCCCTTGCAAAATCTCTATGCTTATAACTGCTTGCAATGTTTTTATTTGTTCTGATGCTTAACATATTTATTTACAAGTTTTGTCTCATTAACATTCGTTATTCACCAACTGAAACTGTTGGGTGTGGCTCCTGATGTATGACTAAGAACATTTGAGATCCAAACCCTGGAAATCTCTAATTTGGGGGCCACAGGATCTACACTGAGATTGGTAGGCATGAGATCAAGCTCTCTCCCTGTTTCTGCCTGCCTTTGAAGCACGTGAATGGAGTCCCAAAAGGGCTATCTTCCTTGTGGCATGTAGAAGCAACACAGGGGGTTAAGGTGAGCTCAGTCCCTTACCCTGTGTCTAGGACCTTTCCCCATGTAAATATAGCATTGTCAGCATCTTAATCTCACCAACAGAATTCATACACACTCAAAAAATACCCCTTCACATTTTCCATGGTTCAAAAGCCCTCTCCCATATCAGAATTAGAAAGATCTGCTAGACAGGGAGATCTGAGAGATGGTGGGATTTTAATAGATTTAGGAGAGGTTCGGAATATTAGAGTAGATTTTAGAGATTTGAGGAGAACCGAGACCATGACATTTAAGCTAAAATTGAAGGATTCCTGGTTCAACAAATAGCTGCCTCAGAGCTGTGATTCCTCCTGAAGGAGTTTTAGCCACCAAAGAAATCTTTCTCCAACTTTGCCAGCACTTTTCTGACCCCACCATGTTTTCTCCAGCACAGAATGCCAGTATTTGACTCAGCTGGGCAACCATGATGGTCCTGCCTGCAGAACATGGGACAAAAGCTGGCTGTGCCAGCTGTACCCAGCAAAAAGTTAAAGGGAAATGTAATTAAATCTTGCCTTATAAACACAGAAACTCACTAACCACCTGGTATGCCACAACCACAACGATAAGATCACTAAGCTACATGAAAGCCTATAACAAGGAAAAAAGTCATGGCTAAGAATCAATGGATACTCAACTTGCCTTTTAATTCACTATCACCTTTCAAAATTATATATATGCTGCAATTTTCATTGTTTTAAGGTATGTGCAGAGGTTGGCAATAAGGAACTATCTCTAGCCATGATCAATGGTCAATGAATATTTTTTAAATATTTATTTATTACTTCAGGTTACATCTCCATCACAGTGTCCTCTTTCCATGCCTCCCAGTACCGCCCTCTCACCCTCTACCCCCTAACCCTTCCATCCCACTCCTCTGAAGAGGAGTGCCCCTACATAACAGTCCCCCACCTCAGTTCAGCAGTCATATGAGGGCCAAGAGCCTCCTCAAACACTGGGGGCCTACAAGACAGCACCACTAGGGCAAAGTGTCTCATAATGGACTGAGAAAGAAATTAGGGAAACAACACCCTTCACAATAGCCACAAACAATATAAAATACCTGGGGGTAACTCTAACCAAGCAAGTGAAGACCTATATGACAAGAACTTCAAGTCCTTGAAGAAAGAAATTGAAGAGGCCATCAGAAGATGGAAAGATTTCCCATGCTCATGGATAGGTAGGATCAACGTAATAAAAATGTCCATCCTGCCAAAAGCAATATACAAATTCAATGCAATTCCTATCAAAATACCAACACAATTTTTTATAGACCTGGGAAAAGCAATTCTCAACTTCATATGGGATAATAAAAAACCCAGAATGAACAATATTTTTAAATGTTTTTTTGAGATTATAATACAATTACATAATTTTCCCTTTTCTTTCTTCCATTCAAACTCTCCCATACAGCCATACTTGTTCTCTTTTAACTTCATGCCTCTTTTTGGGTTAATTGTTGTTGCATGCATATATGTATATGTAGATATAAATTTATATACATATATATTCCTAAATATAACTTGTTGAATCTGAATGCAACAAATATATGTATGTGTACTATTACATATATAATATTTTCATAATATATACGCTTATATGTGAACTATTATATGTTATACACACATATGTACTCAGGGCTGAACAAATGCTATTGGAGAACTAATTGTTTTTAACTTTTCCTTTTCTAGGGAATATTTTCCCCACTCATAGCATTATTTGGTCACTTGTAGGTTATTTTTGTAGGGTTGAGGACTTTTGGTTCTTCATTCAGCAAATTTAACATGTCTGTTGTTATTGCCCAAGTTCAGCTCATGTCTAGGCAGTCATGTTCATGAGACATTATGACTGGAGCTTTTGACATTACTAGGAATACAGTCATGGAGCAAACTTCCTAATTCTTTGGTTCCTGTTTTCTTTTTGCATCCTCTTCAGCAATGATCCCTGAGCCTTAGGTGCTGGAGTTATGTTGTAAAAGGTTATTTGTGTGTTTGGTTTAAGATACACTGCATCAGCATCTTTATGAGACTAGAACAAAGTGATTATATAATTATTCAGTGACTATGTTGTACTAGGTGCTTAGCTCTAAATCCACTTTTATCATCATTGATTTTAATAAATTTATACTTATATATTATTTGAATGTATATTATCCCATTTTTGCTATTGTATTAAAATTGGGCATAAAATATAAGTCTCACAGATACAAGACATAATTATTCAATGGCCTTGAAAATATACAGTTTGCACTTGCCTGATAAAAAGGAAATAGTGTGGATGTGTTAGCATATGGCTTAATCCCAGCATTCAAGAGACAGAGACAGAGGAAGGGGGAATTCTGTGAATTTGAGGCCAATCTGGTTTGCATAGTACATTCTGTCAGGTCCCAAATAAACCCAGAAGAAGTCTCACTCAGTACTGTTGGCTTCAGTCAGGGCCTCTCACCCTTGTCCTCCTAAAACTCTACAGCCATGGTCTGGGCTTCTCATTCTTTCTCCCAGCTTCTTGCTTTTACATAAACATGCCCTTTTGTCATCCTTTCTCTTTGTCCTCTGCACTGAGTTCCAGGTTGGCTTATTCTTTGTCTATTTCCCCTGCTCTCTCTCTCTTCCTCTTTCACTCCCCTCCCCCCAGGCCAGAACAGTTTGGTACCTTCAGGATGCCTCTGGGTGTACTACTCCTCATATCTACAATAAAATTCTTCTCCTCAGTCACACCTAGGAAAAGTCATGTCCTCATTTTCATTCAAGTTCCAGGTCAAACAGGCTACATAGTGAGACTCTGTCTCACAACACAAATGCACGCACACACATACACACACACACACACACACACATTAATAAATAAAAAGAAGGTTATTAAACCATGAACAACTAACAAATGATATTGACTTTAAAAACATATCATTCTTACATTAATAAAACCTAAAATAATGTTGACAATTACTCTTGAACGTATAAAGAAATGTTTGCTTCACTTATTTTGTTTGGCGTGGGACATAGGCATGACAATGATTTGGTATGTCAAACAGACTGGAGAGGGGTAACATAAATTCTGGAAAAAGATTGTTACTATTATATTACTTCAAATGGTAGAAAGTAAGTAAGAGTCAGAGGGTAGGGAGGAGAGGTGTGAAATTCTGTGTTGTGGACAAAGCAAGGCTGATGGACTTTTCAACTTACTGACACTGTTGGCTGACTCTACAAGATCAAAGTAGTCAAAGTTCTAGAGTGGATGGGGAAGAGGCCTCTGAGATAAATCCCTAGTTAAGAAACTATTGATAGTTGATGCCTGAAGAGTGATAGACTGTCAAAATGTCTTTGGGAATGTTGAGGCTAGCAGGCTGCACAAGATTAATTGTTCCACACTCATGGCTAGCACCAGTTGACCCATGGGGTTAGTGATAATCGCATTTCAAAAACAGGACAAGAAGCAGGGAATTGTCATGTGGGTGAATCCTAGAAGGGGGAAAGTAGAATAAATTTATTTAAAAAAACAAGTTAGAATGCTTTCTTAAATATAAATAGAAACTCTTCATAACTTGTAATTGAATATGATTGAAAAAGTCACAAAAAAACTAGAAATAGGAAAAGTAAATTTATCAATGTGTCCTCAGTGTCACTGGGCTCACAGGTAAACAGCACTATCTATATTTGGTGCTTCTGTGGACTTACTTTTGAAGTCAGGCATGATGGCACATGTCTTTAATCAGCATTCTGGATGCTGAGAGAAGATCACAGTTTTAAGATGAAATTGGACTAATTAGGGAATTCAAGATATTCTGGGCTACATAGCAAGACCAGCAGGGGAAAAAAAACGGAGAGAGATAAGAACAGAATTACCAAAATGAGCTAAGTTTTCATGATTAATTAAGGATCTATGAACAAGAATTTTTGGAAAGAAGTTGTGTCAGCTAATGCTAATTGACTGGTCAGTATATTAATGGTGAGGAGAGATAGGAATGTTGCAAGATAAGAGGCAAATTATCTTGGGTCATCTTTAGCCCTCTTAATAGACATTTATTGCTTTTCTTTCAAATACATTTATTGTTCTTCTTTCCATATGTCCTAATGTATTTAAAATAATTTTTGGGCAGTGAAACAAACACCAGAGATACATGAGACAGTTTATTCTCACACTGAGTCTAACATGTCTCCTTGCTCAAATGCTCTTTGATTGACCATAATCATCCTAGTCTTTAACACTTCTGTTTCCTTAATATCAATTTTTTGGTATTAGTAAAATTATATTAAAAATAATTGAATTACTCCTTATGTGTAATGTAATCTGTAATGTCACAGATTAATTACCATGAAGATATATTTGTCTTTGTCTTTAGCACATCGAAAGCTTAGATAAGAAAGTTGGAAAATACTTATTTTTGAGCTTTAAAATTTGTATAAATGGAAAAACCATGTGTTGTGAATAACACTTTAGCTTAAATGAAGAGAAAAAGTGATTAAAATTAGGCTTTAGATGTAAAAACCTAAAAAGACAGTCCTGACAGTGAAGGCCTGTAAATTGATACCTGAGAACCCAAGGCAGCAGCATTGCAAGTTTGAGGTCTGTTAGGCTAAAGAGTGAAGTGCAGATTTATTTTGAGTTTATTTTTAATGCCTTCCTAATGGTCTCACAATATAGAATTAATTTTGAAATAATATTGAATTAGCAGTGATGCGTATGCTCTTGCTAAGGTCTGGAATGAAACTGCACAGTATGGTGAAGCACAACTGGCAGAAGGATGCTATTCATGTCCTGGCCACAGACACAAAAGAAAAGAGAAACGCAGCTCAAGAAGACTCTGAGATTCCATCTCATCCATGTCAGAATGGCTAAGATCAAAGATCAAATGACAGCACATGCTGGCGAGGCTGTGGAGAAAATAGAACAATCCACCATTGCTAGTTGGAGTGCAAACTTATACATCCACTATGGAAATCAGTCTGGTGATATCTTAAAAACTTGGAATAGCTCTACCTCAAGACCCAGCTATACCACTTTTGGGTATACATCCAAATGATTCCTCACCAAACCACAAGGACATTTCATTGTGTTGGTATTTTGATAGGAATTGCATTAAATCTATATATTGCTTTTGGTAGGATAGCCATTTTTATTATGTTGATCTTACCTATCCATGAGCATGGGAGATCTTTCCATCTTCTAAAGGCCTCTTCCATTTCTTTCTTCAGGGGCTTGAAGTTCTTGTTATATAGGTCCTTTACATGCTTGGTTAGAGTTACCCCCAGGTATTTTATGTTGTTTGTGGCTATTGTGAAGGGGTTGTTTCCCTTATTTCTTTCTCGGTATATTTGTTTGTTGTATAAAGAAGGGCTTCTGATTTTTTTTTTGAGTTAATTTTGTATCCAGCCACCCTGCTGAAGTTGTTTATCAAATGTAAGAGTTCTTTGGTGGAGTTTTTGGGGTCGCTTATGTATACTAACATATCATCTGCGAATAGGGATAATTTGACTTCTTCATTTCCAATTTTTATCCCTTTGATCTCCTTTAGTTGTCTTATTGCTCTAGCAAGGACTTCAAGTACTATATTGAAGAGATATGGTGAAAGTGGACATCCTTGTCTTGTCCCTGAGTTTAGAGGAAATGCTTCAAGCTTCTCTCCATTTAATTTGATGTTGGCTACTGGCTTGCTGTATATTGCCTTTATTATTTCTAGGTATGGTCCTTGTATGCCTGTTCTCTCCAGAACTTTTAGCATGAAGGGGTGTTGGATTTTGTCAAATGCTTTTTCTACATCTAGCGAGATTATCATGTTTTTTTTTTTCTTTCATCTTGTTTATGTGGTGAACTACATTGATAGACTTTCGTATATTGAACCATCCCTGCATTTCAGGGATAAAGCCTACTTGATCATGGTGTATGATACTTTTGATGTGTTCTTGAATTCGGTTTGCTAGTATTTTATTAAGTATTTTTGCATCTATGTTCATGAGGGAGATTAGTCTGAAGTTCTCTTTCTTTGTTGGGTCTTTGTGTGGTTTAGGAATCAGAATGACAGTGGCCTCATAGAATGAGTTTGGCAGTGTTCTTTCTGTTTCTATGTGGTGGAAGAGTTTGAAAAGTAATGGTGTTAGTTCCTCTTTGAAGGTCCAGTAGAATTCTTTGCTAAAGCCATCTGGCCCTGGGCTTTTTTTGGTTGGGAGATTATTAATGACTGTTTCTATTTCCTTGGGTGTTATTGGGCTGTTTAAGCTGTTAATCTGATTTTGATTTAGTTTTGGTAGGTGGAATTTATCGAGGAAATTGTCCATTTTGCTTAGGTTTTCAAATTTAGTGGAATATAGATTTTTAAAGTAATGCCCGAATATTTTCTGGATCTCCTCAATGTCTGTTGTTATTTCTCCCTTTTCATTTCTGATTTTATTGATTTGTGTTCTTTCCCTTTGCCTTTTAGTTAATTGGCTAGGGGTCTGTTTATTTTGTTGATTTTCTCAAAGAACCAACTCTTGGTTTCATTGATTCTTTGTATAGTTCTTTTTGATTCTAAGTTGTTGATTTCAGCCCTAAATTTGATGATTTCCTGCCTTCTGCTCTTCTTTGGAGTGTTTGTTTCTTTTTTTTTCAATTCACCCAGCTTAGCTGTTAGTTCACTAATATGAGCTGTCACAATTTTCTTTTTGAAAGCACTTAGTGCTATGAACTTTCCTCGTAGCACGGCTTTCAGTGTATCCCATAGGTTTGGGTATGTTGTGTCTTCATTGTCATTGGATTTTAAGAAGTCTTTGATTTCCTTCTTTATTTCTTCCCTGACCCAGTGGTCATCCAGTAAGGAGCTGTTCAATTTCCATGTGTGTGTAGGCTTTCTGTTTATTGTTTTGCTGTTCAAGACCAGCTTTATTCCGTGGTGGTCTGATAAGATACATGGTGTTATTTCAATTTTCTTGTATCTATTGAGACTATCCTTGTGACCAACTATGTGGTCGATTTTGGAGAAGGTTCCGTGGGGTGCTGAGAAAAAGGTGTATTCCTTTGTGTTTGGGTGAAACGTTCTGTAGATATCTGTTAGGTCCATTTGTTTCATGATCTCTGTTAGACTCAATATTTCTCTGTTTGTCTTCTGTCTTGGTGATCTGTCCATTGTTGTGAGTGGGGTGTTGAAGTCTCCCACTACTAATGTGTTGTGATCGACGTGCGCTTTAAGTTTTAGGAGTGTTTCTTTTACGAAAGTAGGTGCCTTTGTATTTGGGGCATAGATGTTCAGTATTGAGATTTCCTCTTGATGAATATTCCCTTTAATGAGTATATAGTGCCCTTCTTTGTCTTTCTTCATTAACTTCAGTTGGAAGTCTGTTTTGTTTGATATTAAGATGGCTACTCCAGCTTGCTTCCTGGGTCCATTTGCTTGGAAAACCTTTTCCCAGTCCTTTACTCTGAGGCAGTGTCTATCTTTCGTAGTTAGATGTGTCTCTTGTATACAGCATAAGGAAGGGTCTTGCTTGCGGATCCACTCTGTAAACCTATGTCTTTTTATTGGGGAGTTGAGTCCATTGATGTTGATGGATATTAGTGACCTGGGGTTGTTATTTCCCATTAGTTTGGTATAGGTAGTGGTCCTGTGCCTCTTTTGGTTTAGTTGCTGAGGGGTTTTCTATTCCCTTTGTTTTCTTGGGTGGAGTTTTCTTCTCTGGGTTGGGATTTTCCTTCTAGGATTTTCTGTAGGGCTGGGTTTGTGGGTAGATATTGTTTAAATTTGATTTTGTCATGGAATATCTTGTTTTTTCCATCTATGTTGATAGAGAGTTTTGCTGGGTAAAGTAGTCTGGCTGGGCACCTATGATCTCTCAGGACTTGTAGTATATCTGACCAGGCCCTTCTAGCTTTTAACGTTTCTGAGGAGAAGTCAGGTGTAATTCTGATGGGTCTGCCATTGTATGTGACTTGACCTTTTTCTCTTACAGCTTTTAATATTCTTTCTTTGTTCTGTACATTTGGTGTTTCAATTATTATATGGCGAGAGGAGTTTATTTTCTGATCTAATCTGTTTGGTGTTCTGTAAGCCTCTTGGATTTTTATTGGCATCTCTTTTTTCAGGTTTGGGAAGTTTTCCTCTATGATTTTGTTGAAGATATTTCCTGGACCTTGGAATCGGGAGTCCTCTCTTTCCTCTATACCTATAATTCTTAGGTTCCGTCTTTTCATTGAGTCCTTGATTTCTTGGATGTTGTGGGTGAGAAATTTTTTAGCCTTCTCATTTTCTTTGGATGTTGTACTGATTTCTTCCACTGAATCTTCCATTCCTGAAATCCTGTCTTCCATCTCTTGCACCCTATTGTTGATATTCACATCCGTAGTTCCTGTTCTCTTCCCTTGGTTCTCCACTTCCTCTTTTAACTCTGACTGTGTTTTCTTTATTGTTTCTATTTCTGTTTTCATGTTTTGTATGGTTTTGTTCGTTTTGTACATTTCCTTCTCCTTGTTCGTTTTGTACATTTCCTTCTCCAGCTTGCTTGTTTTTGTATGAAAATCTTTCACTGCTTTGTCCTTTTCCTGTTCAAGCTCTGTCACCTTGGCTTGGAGCTCTTTAATGGTGTTGTTCCTTGTTTTGACTTGTAGAATTGTGGCTTCTTTTAATTCCTTCATAGATTTAAGTTCTTCTTGCAGGGACTCTATCACTTTCCATAATGCAGAATTGTCAACGTTTTCATGTGTTTCTGTTGGTGTGAGGTCATCCAAATTGGATGAGCTAGGATAATTCTGCTTTGTTGGAGTCATATTTCCTTGATTTCTACTTTTTTTTTTTTTTGACCTTTGGCCATTGGATGCGTTTAGCTGTCTGTTCTTGTCGTTTTCTGTGCTTGGATCCACAGTGGATGATTTGGTGCAGTGGACGAGTTACTTGGCAATCTGTCATTGCTTACAGGGGGATTTCAGGGTCACTGTGGTTTTAATCGCCTGAGGCACTGTGAGCTGGTGCAGTCTATTCCCAGGTTGTGAGTACTGGACCAGGATTGTTTCACTGCTCCCAATTCAGACTTCTCTATGTTGCACTCTGAGTTATCAGCCTGTAATGGTTCTGATGGTATGGACCTGTTTGCCCAGGCACAGATTCTGTGGGCTTTGTTTGTCATCAAGGAGGCTGACAGGGTCTGGCTCCACAACTAATATGTCTGGATTTTCCAGAATACAGCTATGGTCCCGATTTCTGGTTTCTCACTAGGCTTCTCGCCACAGGCCTGGCCTCTGTGCCTGATTCCCTCCCTGTCTGCGCAGCCGCAGGTCTCCCTCCCTGGCTGCTCCGCCATGGGTGCACCGAGCCCTGGATCCTCCGGCCACCTGAGTGGTCCTCTTGCCCCAGCAGCTCAGCCGTGGTTGCGCTGATCCCTGGCCCCGCCCACACCTGGCTCTCTCTCCAGTTGACCTACCGTGGGTTTGCAGGGATTTGGCCCTGCAGCCAGGCTCCGTCCCCAGCTGCGCTGCCGTAAGTGCGCAGGATTTGGCCCCTCCAACCCGCCTTTGGGTTCCCGGCTTCCGGCGCTCTCTCGGAACCTCCAACCTCCGCTTCACAAGCGGCTGCGGACTACCCGCTGAGCTCCCTGTTTGTTCCTTGCTAAGACTTCCACTATCTCGCAAAGTTTTTTAAGTGGGTATAAGTTCTTCCTGAGGTGTGGGGAGTCCAGTAGGCTAGTGATCTATTGCCAAGTGGCCTCTGATTCTGCCTGCTGTGAGTTGGGGTCGATCTTACCAGGCGCCTCTCCAAATGGGAGTTCCCGAATCCCGGGTTTAGTGGCTTCTGTGTCTGCGAGAGATGGGGGGGGAGAGCCTTACCCTGGGACTTTTAACAGTCCCTTGGGAGCTGTGAATGTTCCTGGGGGGGGGTCTAGCCCCTCCGGTTTTTGCACAGTGCCCAATAACTCTGTGTTTTTTATGGCTCTTTTTTCCCCCGCGTTCAAAATGCGTCAGTGTAGGTCGCCACCATCTTGGCCCCCCTCCCAAGATTATTATTTTAATGTGTATAATATCTCATCTTTCTGCCCTACTTCCTGCATAATCTTGTACATGACCATTATATGTTTCTAACCAATGGCAATATTGTTTGGTGTTATTTCTTTTGGTTTCCATTTTGTTCTGACTTGCAAGGTTAAGGGGTGACTAATATCACACAAGTCTTGTGTTTTTAAAAGGAAATGTTAGTGCCAGTATCTGAAGGTGACACACTTTCCAGAATGGAACTAACTGGGCCTGTAGTCCAGTTTCCACTCCCTCCATTTGAAGGTAAACGGTTGCTTTGAAATGTATACTTTGACATCAGAAAACAGATACAAAGTAAAACTATTGCTCCACAGTTTCAAATAGTGTTTCAATTCTTGTTAGAATTTGAAGAACAGAAGCCCAAATGCAAAATAGGTAAATGATTGCTCCCTATTAGTAAATACACCCACTGCTCTGACACACTCCTATATTCATTAATAAAATAATGGCACCATCCTAGCAATACTGTTTCAACAATCTGAAAAGTGGAATAGCCACAGGTTAGTCTGACTATACATTTCAATCAATCTTGAGAACTTTACAAATTGTGTTGACAGAGACTGTGACTCAGTTGGATTACACTCAGCTGTTTGATCATTAAAACACTTTACGTTACTCAGGGGAACTTCATATGAAGCCAAGGCAAAAAAAAACAAAAAAACAAAAACAAAAAAAACCAAAAAAACAATGTTGTGAATAATTAGGCCTCAGAAGGCTACTCAGAGACCTATGCATTATTTGAAATACTGTTTCTACTGTTTCTAAGAAAATGACTTTATTGGTATGGTGTCTCTACAGATTTCTAAAGTAACTAAGCAGAAGTGAAAGTGGCCTGCAGGGGCATTTGTGCTAGCACAAAACAAATTCAGTGAAAACTAAGTGATGCAAAGGTACCTTATACACAGTTTTTTAAAACATTTATGTATTAATTCTAATTACTTCTAGATCACAACACCCTCCCTCCTCCCCTCCTGGTCCCATCCATCCACCCTTTACTCCCTCTCTCATCTATCCTTCTCCTCCTGTGTGTGTGTGTGGGGGGGTCCCCAGATATCAGCACCTGTAGTATGAGTTTATTAAAATAACCAACTATGAGAATGTTTTTGTTTAATCCTAGGTGTGAGGATTGCAAAAATGACTATGCAACTACAGAGTTTTCAAATTCATGTTGGAAGGGCTTAAAAAAGAAAAAGCGCTGGAAAGAGAACACACAGGTTTAGATCTGATGAAAGAGAAACAGCCTGTTCAGAGAGAAAGGATTAATCTCAAGCTAACTGCACCCCCCAGAAGAGCAGCCTAGGGCTACAAGATCATCACCATTAGCTTTCCCAGAAAGCCTCCGATACCAAAACTCTCGCTGTTTTAATTGTGGTAAGTTTTGCCATTTATAAAGAAATTGTAGGCTAATAGTCTCAGACACCAAAATGTCCAACATGGTGAGAAATATGATATTTTTAAAATCAGATGTCAAAATGAACAGCATGTGTACAGTAACAGTACACAGTTTCTGGTGGCAGAAAGTTGAGATTTTCTGGAATTTGTAAACTTTTTGGGATAGGTCCACATTGAACAAATGAATGTATGTCCAAGAGGGACATACAAGGTAAGCTTTTGCAGTCAGAAAAAAAATTTTGGGGTCCTACGTCAAAGCCCCACAGAAAAATGAATGAGCCATTTCAGACAAGAGCAGCAGCTGAGAGTTGTTACAAAGATAGAGCAACCGAAATTTACAAGATTATAAAAAATAAAAATAAAAAAACTAATACACAAAGCATTTAATTCATTAAAAATATTTTGGTTATTCATTTAAAAATGCAATTTTTAGTTCCAGTCCATTTGAAAATTAATATTTAAAACTGTATAAGATTTAAGAACTTATAGTTTTGCTAGATATTAGTTTAGTTAATTGCAGAAATATGCTGTATTTAATCTCTTATATATGTTTATTTCCAGTCCATTTGAAAATTAATATTGAAAACTGTATAAGATTTAAGAACTTATAGTTTTGCTAGATATTAGTGTAGTTAATTGCAGAAATATGTTGTATTTAATCTCTTATATATGTTTTTGAAGTTAAGTAGATAGTATGTAGATAAAAAAAACAAGCAATATTTGTTTATTTAGCTAGACAGATAGATGATAGATGGTTTTCAAAAACCTCAGCAACCTACAGAAAACAGCATTTAAGATGTTTTAATAAGAAAAGGTTTTTCTGACAGAGAGATATCTGCTCCTGGCAGCACCCTCAATCTACTAGATAAGAGATGATGGGCATTGAAGAAGCAAATGTAGCAAGATAGTCACTGGATCAAAAACTGCTGATAGCAGCCTGTGCAATATGTGAACAAGCAAGAGACTGAGAAGTCGACTGACCAATGTTACAGAGATAACGTAAACCAGTCCTTAAATATTTCTACTTCACAGAAAAGTTTGTCAGATATTCTGGGCCAATAGGCTGAAGACTGGATGCCCCAACAACACACAAAAAACATGGGTGATTATTCAGTAGCCAGAAACTTCTGTCATTACTATAGTTTTGGAAGTTGCTTGCTCTATGTTTCCTATCTACTTAGGTAATAATTTAATTTCCTTCTAAAGTCTCTGATGTAGTTGAAGCCTAAATAGCTATAATCTTACAGTTATCTACTTCGCACTAACCTCCTACCAGAAATGTATACCTCAAACCTTACAAATAAAACACTTCTATTAACCACCCATTTTCTACGAATTCAAGCATCATACCCATGATTCTGATATGATCAACTAGATCTGTACTAAAAGGACTTCAAGTCCTCAAAGAAAGAAATTGAAGAGGCCATCAGAAGATGGAAAGATCTCCCATGCTCATGGATAGGTAGGATCAACATAATAAAAATGGCCATCCTACCAAAAACAATATACCGATTCAATGCAATTCCTATCAAAATACCAACACAATTCTTTATAGACCTGGAAAAAGCAATTCTCTTCTTCATATGGAATAACAAAAAACCCAGAATACCTAAATCAATCCTGTACAACAAAAAAACATCTGGAGGTATCACCATCCCATATTTCAAGCTGTGCTACAGAGCAATAGTAATAAAAACAGCATGATACTGGTATAGAAACAGACGAGAGGATTAATTGAATCGAATTGAAGACCCAGAAATGAACCCACACACCTATGGTCACTTAATTTTTGACAAAGAAGCCAAAACCATACAATGGGAAAAGGACAGCATTTTCAACAAATGGTGCTGGTTCAACTGGATGTCCACATGTAAAAGAATGAAATTAGACCCATACTTATCTCCTTGTACAAAACTTAAGTCCAAGTGGATTAAAGACCTTAGCATAAGGCTGGACCCACTAAATCTACTAGAATAGAAAGTGGGGAAAAGCCTCAAACCATTGGCAGAGGTGACAACTTCTTGAACAGAACATGAACAGGTCAGGATCTAAGACCAACAATCAATAAATGGGACCTCATGAAACTGGAAAGCTTCTGTAAGGCAAAAGACATTGTCATTGGAACAAAATGGCAGCCTACAGATTGGGGAAAAATCTTCTATGACCCCACATCTGACAGAGGGCTAATATCCAAAATTTACAAAGAACTCAAGAAATTAAATGCCAAGAAACCAAATAATCCAATAAAAAAAAGGGGAACAGAGATAAGCAGAGAATTCACAAAGGAGGAATTCCCAATGGCTGAGAGACACTTGAAGCAATGGTTAGCCTCCTTAATCATCAGAGAAATGTAACTCAAGAGGACTCTAAAATTCCATCTCACACCTGTCAGAATGGATAAGATCAAAAGCTCATATGATTGCACATGCTGGCAAGGGTGTGGAGGAAGGGGAACACTCCTCCATTGCTAGTTGGAGTGCAGACTTGTGCAACCACTATGGAGGTCAGTCTGGCAATATCTTAGAAAACTTGGCACAGCTCTGCCTCGGGACCCAGCCATACCACTTCTGGGTATACATCCAAAATGATTCCTCAATGAATCACAAGGAAGCTTCCTCATCTATGTTTATAGCAGCCTTTTTTTTTTGTAATAGTTAGAAACTGGAAACAACCCAGATGTCTATCAACTGAAAAATGGATTAAAAAACTGTGGCACATCTACACAATGGAATACTACTCAGCTATCAGAAACAAAGAAATCATGCAATTTGCAGTAAAATTGATGTAACTAGAGAAGCTCATCCTGAGGGAGATAATCCAGACTCAGAAGGATGCACATGGCATCTATTCACTTATAGTCAGATTTTATCCATATAGTACAGGATAACTATATGACAATGAATGCACCAAAGGGAACATGAACATAGACCTTTTTTTCTGTCAATGAGACACTTTGCCCTAGTGATGCTGCCTTGTAGGCCCCCAGTGTAAGAGGAGGCTCTTAGCCCTCATATGACTGCCATAATGGGGCAGGGGACTGTCATGTAGGGACACTCCACTCCAGAAGAGTAGGATGGAAGGGATAGGGGTAGAGGGTGGAGAGTGGGACTGGGAGGGGAAGACAGAGGACACTGCAAGGGAGATCTAACCTGAAATAATAAAAAATAGTAAAAAAAAAAAAAAAGAAAAGAAAAGAAAGATCTGAAAAAAAAGAAAGAAATAGCTTCCTCCCACTAACACTAGCCATACGCATATGACATGTCTCCATACCAATCTCCCTAGCAAGCATCACACCTTGTATATAGAAATATGTTTAATAAAAGTTACTTTGATAGAGTAAATTATAGGTATTAGATGCCTCTTATTTCTAGGACAACTGAATTGAATCTATACCAAAGAATTCAAAATTCTTTGTTCTACCTCTACACCTCATCCTAACTTTAGTAAGGTTAGATAATTAAGCTATCATGCCCAAAAACGTTGATTTAAACCCTTTCCCATGCTAATCAATACCCTAACCCTCCTAATTATCTACTTCACCATCCTCTCAGGACCTATAGTCACAATACTCAGCACCAATCCTATTCTATTGTATAGAATTTAAGTTTTATAGGATTTAAGATAACTTTAGGTCTAGAAGATAATATAGGCTGATGAATGAACATAAAAATAGAAAATGATGTAGGTACAGAACTCTAAACTAGGTATTACTAATAGATACTTTCTCAAAGATTGTGAAATACAAATGGACTGGACATTGCAAATATAATTCTTTTTTTTAAATACTTTATTTTTTTTTCTTCAAGTTACATCTCAGTAACAAACCCCTCCCTATTCCCCCTTCCTATCCCACCCTTCCACCCTCTTCCCCCCAGAAGTTTCCCCTTTCAGTCCAACAGATGGTTCCTTCTCTTATAACAGTAAGTATTATACAAAACAACAGATATAAATATGCCACATTTATGAGAGTTAAATGGCCCAGTATACCTTCCCAATGTCCAGTTTATACATATTTGGCCCCTGACTTTAACATTCTACTATCTAACCATCTCCATGAGTTTAAAAGTCTATATGTGACTCAACATTCACACTATCTTGCAACACACTTTTAAGAGTATCTTCTTAGATCTATAACACCCTCTTGATTCCTAAACAGTTCAAAATTTAACTATGAGACTCTAGCTGTCTATTCTTCAACCACCTCAGAGACCTGAGAGGGATAAATATATTTGCTTATATAGGAAGTGCAGGGCCTGCAGCTTCCAAAACTAAGAAAGGACATACCAATGACTGCCTGGACAGTTCCCATTTTCTCTCCATACATTCCTGCATCAGTCTTCAGCCTTTGGGTCCTGTTTCCCTGACAGACATTTGTTGTAGAGCAGGGATTATGAAGGACTTACCTACCCTGTCTTGGCAGAGTTAGGCTGTCGACTTCCCTGCTACCAAGTTTTGTCCCTTTTGGACAGCAGTCTGTCTGCAGTTGGTGCAAGGGGTTTTTTCATGCCAAGAGAAAGGCTTGCCACTAATTCAACCATCTTACAGTGGAGGTTCTTCAATGCTTATCTTCTACTTGGAGTAGAATAGGGGGTGCTGTCAGGCGCTGATATGTCTCGATATCAAAAAAAAATCTTGATTTAAGATAACATCTTTGAATGCCATATTCTGCAGATCTCTTGGGGTTTTTGAAGATGCAAATATAATTCTTGATTGATCTGATAAATATCTTTATTATATGTAACATATATATATATATAAGTTTTGAACAAAAGAGGGGAAATATGGTATGAGTTTATTAAAATAACCTATTATGAGAACTTTTTTGTTTAATCCCATGGGTAAGGCTGCTTATGATGCAGGTGTAAAACATTAACTGTCTCATGAGCTAGCAGGGGTGTGGCTTAGCCAGTTGAGCAAGTTTAACTCAGAGAACTTGAGAAAGAGATAAAAAGCCAGGCCATAGAGGAGAAGGGAGCTCTACAAAGAAGTAGGAGAAAAGGGGCTCTACAAAGAAGTAGTGAAAGCTTACAAAGAAGAGAAAGGGCTACAAAGAAGAAAGAGGTTGCTGTTCTCTGGACTGATGGAGCTCCCCCAAACTGTTGCTTGTTCTGCCTGCTGCTGTCTCCTGGTTTCCTGGCCTTTTACAGAGACTGGTATTACCCCAAAAGAACCCCATGACCCTAATCAGCAGGAAGTAGCTCAAAGATACTTAAGTCTCTTCTCCTTCTAATCTTCTTTCTCTCCTGAATAGTGTTGGGGGGAGGTGGGAGGAACAGGGGGTGGAAGGGAAGTAGAGGTATTAAAATAAGTAAAATTTATAATAAATTAAGTAAAATAAGTAGAATGTATAATAAAATAATAAAAGCCTCTTGTTACAAGCACCCCTTAGTTCATCAGTCACATGAGGGCTAAGAGCTTCTTCTTGCTCTGGGGCCCAACTTGGCAGCTCAGCTAAGGAAAGTGTCCCACTAACAGGTAACAAGTCCATGACTGAGACTTTCCCCCCACTTGCTAAGGGGTCTGTATGATGACAAAGTTGTCTGTCATCTATATTTGTATGGGGGGGGGAACTAGGTCTAATCTAAGCTTTGAAACTGCAATTTAATTATCAATTGTATTTATTAAATATAAACGGTAATATTATGCTGGCAAAACAGTTAATGGGCTGATGGAAGTCCAGCAAGCCTGACCTACCTTAACTGGTGGCCTGACTTGTCCTGGGAAAAAGTCCTGTACCAAAGATGACCTTCAGCACCTACAACCAAAACTCTATTAACTAATATCTTCACTAATAACTACAAATTGTTGTATTAGGCTTGCAGAACAGCTGGTGGCTTGGTAGGAGATCAGCAGGCTTCACTTGCCTTAGAATTCTGTATGCGTGGAAGGATAACCTGGTGGTGCGGTCTGGGGCGAAGCTGGTGGGGTAGCTGCCGGATACTTATTAATAAGTATATACTATTATATTAGACCAGAAGTCTTGCCAGCAGCTTGGAGGGACAGTCGCCAGTGTTGGGCGGGAGGCTAATGGCCCTGGATTGCTTGTACTGGTGACCTAAAAGCCACCATGGTCCTTTCCCCAATGATTAAATACACCAAGACCTTTTAATGTTTCAGTGCTTAGTCATTAGCTGGACAGAATCTCAATAGCCTAATCAAAGTAACCTGGACCATTTAATCCCAAACTACCATGGGGTCTGTTGTTACCTCCCAGAGTTCTCAAACATATCTGTCTGCTTCCATGTCTCCTGGTGGAAAGAGAGATTCCTCTGTGTAAAATGCATGGTTCCTATTTCCATCTCTGGAAATCCCACCTTCCTATATTCTTTCTGCCCAGTTAATTGGCCATCAGTGACTTTTATTAACCAATCAAGAGAATTCCTCAGAAGTGGCAGTAACCAGATCTCAGCATGTCAACATTGAAATCAGCCTATCAGAAAGAATGCATTAGACCTTCCTCCAAAAAAGCTTTCTTCTTCTTCTTCTTCTTCTTCTTCTTCTTCTTCTTCTTCTTCT
>CAJQZJ010032058.1:2711683-2729622 GCA_907164525.1 Lophiomys imhausi | reverse complement strand
CTTCTTCTTCTTCTTCTTCTTCTTCTTCTTCTTCTTCTTCTCTGTTAGCATTTCAGTCTCTGTAAGCCTCTTGGGGCCAGATTGGTTGGTTCTGTTGATCTTCATGTGTTTATCTTGACCCCTCTGGTTCTCTCTATTCCTCCTCCCTCTCTTATATAGGACTCCAAGTTATTAAATACACCAAGACCTTTTAATGTTTCAATGCTTAGTCATTAGCTGGACAGACTCTCAACTAGCTAATCTAAATTAAACTGGACCATTTAATCCCAAACCACCATGGGGCCTGTAGTTACCTTCCAGAGTTCTCAAACATATCTGTCTGCTTCAATGTCTCCTGGTGGAAAGAGAGATTCCTCTGTGAAAATGCATGGTTCCTATTTCCATCTCAGGAAATCCCACCTTCCTATACTCTTTCTGCCCAGTTAAATTGGCCATCAGTGACTTTTATTTTTTAATTTATCTTTTATTTATCTTTTTGGGGGAGGAGGAGGAAGAGGAAGAAAAAGAAGAATAAAGCTTTTTTTGGAGAAAGGTCTAATACATTTAATTTATCTTTTATTATATAAAAGTTACTGGTTTCTAGCTATTACAAATAAAGCTGCTATGAACATAGTTGAGACGTTGTTCTTGCGGTTTGTTGAAGAATGTTTTGGATATATGCCCAGAAACTATTCCCAGTTTTCTAAGATATCATCAGATTGATTTCCAAAGTGGTTGTACAAGTTTACAATCCCACCAGCAATGGACGTGTTCCCCTTCCTCCACATCCTCATCTACATGGGCTATCACTTGAGTTTTTGATTTTAATGATTCTCACAGGTGTGAGATGGAATATAGGAGTTATCTTGAGTTGCATTTCTCTGATAATTAAGGATGTAGAGCATTTCTTCAAGTGGTTTTTTTTTTTTTGGCCATTAGAGATTCCTCTTTTGTAAATTCTCTATTTAGCTCTGTACCCCTTTTTTGAATGGATTATTTGTTTTCTTGGTGTTTAATTTCTTGAGTTATTTACAAATTTTGGATATTACCCCTCTGTCAGATGTGAGGTTTGTAAAGATCTTTCCCAATCTGTAGGTTGTCATTTTGTTCTAGTGACAGTGTCCTTTGTCTTAGAGAAGCTTTTCAGTTACATGAGGTCCCATGTATTGATTGTTGGTTTTAGAGCCTGAGGTATTGGTGTTCTGTTCAGGAAATTGTCACCTGTTCCAATGAGTTCAAGGTTTTTCCTCACTTAATGTTTCTGGTTTTATGGTGAGGTCCTTGATTGACTTGAACTTAAGTTTTGTACAGATAATTATGGATCTATTTGCATCCTTCTACATGTTGAAATCCAGTTAGACCAGCACCATTTGTTAAAGATACTTTCCTTTTTCCATTACATGGTTTTGGCTTCTTTGTCAAAAAATTAAGTGACCATAGATATGGGGGTTTATTTCTGGATCTTTGATTTGATTCCATTGATCAACTAATCTGTTTCTATGCTACTACCAGGCCATATAATCTTGGTGACCTGTAGCTCTCCACAATTGGGTGGGACCTTCTGTTGGGGGCAGGATCTCACTGGGCCTCCTGCGTCTCACCCCTTCCTGTTGTGTCCCTACTGTATACTCAGGTCTGGAATTGGGGTGGTATGTGTTATTCCAGCAGGTTGCTGAGATCCATCTGGTTGTCCTAGTGATGTTGGTGGGGGTCGGCAGACTACAGATTGCAGGCTAGCGTTGTGGTTCCCCTGAAGCTCAGGGCTCAGGTCTGTGGTCATGGTCCTCTCAAGTGGCTCTTAGGGGATCCAAGGAGCAACCTGTACCTCTCAGTCAAAAGCACTATGAGCCAGTGTAGTCCGTGTTACTCAGGCAGCTCCTAATGGCCCAGAGCTGCTTCACTGATCCAGGGCCAGAGCTCTCGATGCTGTAGTCTGGTTGCCCAGCAGAGGGGCAAGGCACACACTCAGGAAGCTTCAATATTGTGTCCATAGCCTATCCACAGTGCTTGGATTCAGGAAAGCTCAGCTACCCTTTTCTGGCCAAAGCACTATATTTCAGGACAGCCTGCCTCAGTCAGTGGGGTGTCTAATAGTTTCCCTGCAGTTCAAGCATCTTGTCTGTGCTCGTGTTCTGTCCAAGCAGCTCCTAGGTGATCCCAGCAGTAACTTGTGCCTCTCAGCCAGAAGCACTACAACCCTGTGCAGCCCACATCATTCAGGCAGCTCGCAGTGGCCATGAATTCATTCACTGATCCAGGGCCAGATCTCTTGATGCTGTAGACTGGGAACCCAGTTGAGGCTCAAGGGTGGCAGGAAGGGAGATTCAGTATGGATACCACCACACCTGCATAGCACTTAGACTCAGGAAACTCAGTCATCTTTTAGCTTGAACACCCACCAGTCACCCTGATCTTACTGTTCCTGTGGCTTTTCTTCTCCTGTTTTGGGTGCTATAACAGCTCTGTGGAAGCTGGGGACTTAGGAAGCTGGAGAGGACCTCTGTCTGGAGGTGGAAGACAACCACTAGGGTCCTGAATTGATCAGACCCTCAGACTCTTCCACTGAGGTGGAAATTGCCCCTGTTCCTGTGTCTGGCCTCTATTTCCTCCTGAGATTCTGTATGTCCACCACAGGGAACTTTATTGTCCCTGATTTATTTTGTAAGCCCAGATAGGCTTGCACCTCTCAACCTGCTGTACATGGAAGTATATCTCTGCAGTGGTCCAACCTGTCCTCCTGTAGCTTAAAACTTTTCTGTAAAAGTTGCTTTCATCTTGATTCCTCTGACATTATATTCCTTCCTGTGGCTCTGCTGTTCCTCTTTTGGGTGCTTGAGTGATTGTGTGGTAACTTGGAGCTCAGGAAACGGGTAAGGACCTCTGACTGGTGTTTGGAGCCGGGTCCCAGATTGCTCAGACCCATCTTCTCGGTATGAAGTGCTTCTACTTCTGTGTCTGGTTGTTCTGTGTTTCTGAGTGTCTGTAAATCTAGCACAAGGACTTTTATTGTCCCTGGGTTTGCTGTGTGCATACCCATAAGTTCCTGCCTCTCAGTGAGCTGCTCAGTATGAGTATATTTCTGTGGTTGTCTAGCCAGTTTCCCCTGCTCAGAATGTGTCTGTACCAGTTGATGCCATCTTGGTAAGTCTTGCATAAACAGTTTTAGTAGCTGTTATATATAAGATAAATAAAATTTGCATCAGAACACTTTTAATACTCTTGTCTCTCAGTAGTAAATGTTTTCATGTATGTTATTATACAATACCTAAAATATTTCTAAATATTATCCAAATGATACATTATTAATCCTAGTGACCAAATTCATGAGATGATAAAGGCTTATCTGAATCCACCTAGTGATATCTATTGAAGCTATGTTAAATCTTCTTTAAAAACTTGATTTCAAGAATAGGTAGATACAGACCTTATTTACCCCATTTAGAAAAGATTAAAATAAGAGAACTAGAATGGAAATTAAATGGGAATGGCAGATTATTAAATTAATTTATCAAAATATATTGATTTATGTAAGGTTTCAGAGAATTTTATAGTGAGATCAAAATACATCTTTCTGCTACACCTATAAATACTTATCTTTAATGAGTATGATAAAGATAGACTTTTTGGTATATGAAATATACTGAGATTGACATATTCAAATCTATAACTTAAAATTCTGACAAAATGATAAAATAAGATCTTCAACGTAAATTTTTTAAATGAGGATACATTTTGCCTTATGCTGAAAATCCGAAGATCATTTACTTCAAGAATATTCATTACTTATGTTCAAATATTTGAAAAAATTTATATAGAACATTCTGACTATTTGGATGGATATGTATGAAAGAAAAAGGAGAATTACAAAAAAAAAAAAGACAAATAAAATAGTTGGGAGCAGAACACAAAAGAACGTTCTGACCCTATGGAAGCTATCCTTTTCAGAAGTATAATTAAATTAACGTAGGTATGGAATTCTACCACATTATTCTATTTAATTCATAGCAATTCTAGGTCAAGGACAAAATAAACTCATTGATGGGAAAAATGGGATTTTGGATATTTTATGCATTTTCAAAAATTCAAATGGAACAAGAATTGGACTCACTGTGGGAATCCAAGCCTGCTTGCCATTTGATGACTTTGTAATAGCTATCACAATAGAAATTCATCTTAATGGGAACTCCTGACAAAGGAGACCATGTGTCAGGAGTGTTCTAGAGAAAGTTCCATAGTTGGGTATTCTAGCTAGTTTAATGTTAACTTGACAGAAGCTAAAGTCATCTTAGAGGAGGGAACCTCGACTGAGAAAATGCCTCCAGAAGCCCAGGCTGTGGGCAAACCTGGAGAACATTTTCTTGATTCGCAATAAATGGAGAAGGGCTCATCCCCTTGTGACAACTGGTGTCATCCTTGTGATGGTGATTCTAAGTTCTATAAAAAAGCTGACTGAGCAAGCCTTGAGGAATAAGCCAGTAAATATAAAAGTAACTTTTATTCACCAGACGTTATAGTCATCCTGGAGGCTTCCTGCTGAATAAGCTCACCATTTCTAGCTCTTTCTGAACTCTGGCTGGCTGGTTCAGTTAAGCTGTTCTGGCTCAAACTCCTCTCCTATCTGACTGATTCAATCTAGATTGTCTGGGATTCTCAATGAATTGCTCTGCTTGGCCTCTAAATCTGGCAATGTGTTCTAATCTTCTAGCTCCGTATTCTCTGCCTTCAGCTGCTTCTGCTGACATACCCACCTATAGAAAACCAATTTAGAGCTATAAAGCAAAATAGAATTAGATAAGAAATGAGATCCTTCCTGTGGCATTAAAAACTAGTCTGTCTCAGAAGCTGAACTGCGCTCTGGGCACTGTTTCATCACAAACTCCCTTAGCCTTCAGGTTCAACTAGGTTGAATCTGGCTTCCCATAACTACAACTCAGAGTTCCCAGAATTACTTCTTGTTAGAAAATACAGGTAAAAATACAAAAAAATATAGTATGACATATTTAAGATTAAACCTTTGCATAAGAGGCACCATATTGAGATACAAAATAAAATCTTTCACAATGGAATACTAACTTTGCTTTCTTATTCCCATCTGCCCTACACCTCCTCCCCAAATATTGCCTGACACACTTTTATTCCACCAATAACCAAGTGAGGAAGGATGAATATTTACAAAGTATAATATTGGTGATGCATCTTAGAAATAACAATACCAAGGTCGAGCTAGTACTTAGGCTCTCTGCTGGTTTAACAATTAAGAACTGATGTACAGAGATACACCTTCATACAGCAAACCCCAAAAGGGGGCTTCTTTTGCACATGTAAGCATGCTATTACTTCCTTCAAAGGAAAAGTTGAAATAGGATTGGTAATTAATCACTCTGGTAAAATTGTGTTCATATTTATATTTAAAGAAGAGACAAAATAATGATCATAAGTGTTTTAACTGGTATTTTAAACAATAATATGAATATAAATATATGGTCATGAGTAATGTTACAAATTACATACAAGAACACTTGGAAAAATATTTTCTTACATCACTTTTTCTTGATAGTTATATTTTTTCTTCTGAATTCTGGAGAGATAAAGGGTATAAAAGATTAAATGTGCAAATTAATAACTAAAATGAAATTTGATCTCATCTTTATTATAAGATGAGAATTTAAGTATTATACTATAGATACATTGAAAATGAATGGTCCATTTCATAAATTTTAAAGAAAATTAATAAGAACATTCTGGTTGTTCTCCTAATAGAAGCCTAGATTCAAAATTTCTCACAGTTATGTCAACTTTCCCTGAAATTCATCTGGATATATATTTCAAATATATTTTTCCATTTCTCTTTTCTATCAGCATACGTATTATTCAAGTAAAAACATTTATGACTTATCAAAAATTTCTAGTTGCCACAAAGTACTTTATAAGTGTGTTTCAAGAACCCCAAACACGCACATTAATGGTATTTTAATTGTTGGTTAAAATAGTTCTTCATTTTTATGTGTGAATATTGAAATTAGAATTTCCTTTTTAAAAATATAGTTAATTTCCAGAAATGGGTGTGAGAATATTCCAACAGTATGATAAATGATTGCGTATGTTGTAACATGAAATATATTTCCATTATATAATTTTATTTGAAAGTTGACAATATTTATTTTAAATCATAATAACATTAACCATGTGTATAAATCTAAAACAGGTAATGTCTATGTATTTTAACAATGTAAACAAGATATTTACTTATGTCTCTAAATAAGTTCATTAATACGTATATGTGAGGCTCTATTGTAATGCTTACAAACCATTAGATTAGTAAGAATAAAAACTTGGTTTGTTTACATATAAAACAACTAGTTATTTTATGAAAAAATCATAACTTTGTATTGGAAGCTCAAAAGAGTAAGTTGATATAATAACACTAAATTATGTAAGAGTTTAATTTGGACAATAATTTGAAATTCAGATTAGAGCCCTCAATAAGTCTGGGATATGCAGGAGTCAAATTAGCAAACTTCAGTCTCTTAGTAGCACACCCCATATTGACTTTGTAAAGAGAGTATTCATCTGTGATGGTAAATCAGTATTGGCTGTGGCAATTAGCCAGGAAGAAGCTCTTCTGTTTTCCATTGAAGTAAAATTTAAATATTCAGTAATGTTTAATATGCTAATACATATTGAGGGATATCTGGTCAAATAAGTTATGAATCATTGTAATGTGGAAATTGTATACATGTACAAAAGTATCCATAATATTTAAGTATCAGAATATGTATACTGTTTATTATTGAACGATAAAATTGAGGTTGAAGGGATCATTATTATGCAAACTCATGTTGAATAAACAGGATTGAGTAAAATATTTTTTGTTGCTTATAAAAATGTAGGCATAATTACAAACCGAAAACTGAAGTATAATGATTTCTAGGTTTCTTTGAGTGTAGGTTGATGTACCAATAAAGTGGAGAAACAGAGATAAATATTTTATGTTATAAGGATATTTGTGTGCATATAATACGTTGGGCTCTGCTGTTATGGTCAAAGCCTGGCATTACCAGAATGCCCCTGAGTCCAGTGCTAAATGATGGACTCTCTTTTCTTAGTGGGGTTCCTTTTTCCAACTGATCTGGGGAATCTCAAACCCCATATTCTCTATCTGTGGATTGCTGCATAGCCCTCAGGGAAGTTGCAGGCCAGGCCCTCTCTCCATAAGAGACCAGCCCAGTGAGCACCTGGGATTCTAGAATATCCTTCCTATGTTAATGAGATTTCTTTGCTCCTTGGCTTTCAGTCAATGACTGTTTGTTCATACCTCTAACCATACCTCAAGTTCTTCCCCCATCCTGTTGCCCATGAGATAATTAGGTACTGTATTTCCTTTCTTATGGACAGTACTACTATGATGCAAATGAAGTAACTCTGGCACTCCTAGCCTCAGAAAATCAAACACATTCACCTCCAAAACCACTCACACTGCCCAAAAGTTTATAATGTCCCTGATTTACCATATAAACTTTCTTTCTTCAGTCCTTCATCATGACCATCTGAGACTTGGCTATTTATTTTGAGCTTAGGAAGGAAGGACTCTTCCTTCCATGAACAACTCAACATCGCTGCCACCTGCCTAACCAGGCTCCCACCACACTGCCACCTCTGATGCCAGTCACACCAGTGCCCATCTCTGAAGCTCACCAAGAGACACTGAGTTTCTGCCACCTCTCCCACAATGCCCAATGAAATTCCTCAGCAATGGCTGGTTTCTGGCTGTTCGCAAAACATCCACATTTCACCTGACCCCTTGGCTCAGCTCAAGAGGTCTGAGTTCATTGGAGCTGCCTGGCCTGAAGCTAGCAACGCAGTTAAAACAATTATAACATTTTGCTACAAGGCAGAGAGGCATAGGGTTACCCTACCCCCCGCTCCGCATGCTTATCGTAAGATCTGTGACACTTGATGATGAAAATAAACTTTTCTCCTGCCTTTCCAGCCTGACTGGAGATCCTGAGGGTAAGGATCTCTTCCAAGTTCCACCCTTTTCTCCCCAGAAACCAATGCAACCTGGACCTTCCTGCAGAGGAGCATGCACTTCCAGTTTCCTAATGGACAAGGCCGGAAACCCCTGCCAGACACAGAATGGCAATAATATGTACAAATACATGCTGCACATAAAAAAATTACTAAAGACACACTCATACACATAATGTTTAAATGGATTTCTGAAAGTAGGACTATCACGCTTGGTACCTTATATGACAAGGACACATTTGCTTGTTACCTAAATCATTATCTAAAGCACAAAGATAATATCCATGAAACCAACCTGTCCTTCTCCATCAGAGTACTTGGACATTTAAATTTGTAAACATTTTCAGGATAAACAGACATCTCTTGGCAGTGTGATCTTGATTCAAAATGCTGTCTATGGGCAGCAACCCTATATGTGCAAACACAGCCACATACCTGGAATTATTCCTGTCTCACCAGAGCAAAGTCCACCTGCATTTTACAACAGGAAATTCAGATTAGACAGCTATATTGGCTCATTCTGACTAGAACCAGATGTCCTCCAGTGTATTTTCCAGTTCATTAGCTATGATGAAAAACTTTTGACCAAGTCTATTAAGTGTTTTTGACACAAGGGTACAGAGACCTTGAAAAAATTTATTTGTACAATAAATTCTAAACCATTTCAATGATAAGAAACAAAAACCCTCTATTCTTACTTCAAAAAGAAAAATTATGTATATTCATTATATGTGAAATTTGTGAAAGATGTACCAAATAATGACGTTTTATATAGCAGCCACAATGATGCATTTGACACTGAAAGAATAGCAATGCCGAGTTTCCAAGGAAATGTCCCTTGAGCAATATACAATACTTGATAGTGTGCTGTGCACACTACATAATTTTTTCTTTATGACATATTTTGTATAAAGAACATTTTCTATTATTGTGGAGCTACTCAGTGATTGCTGTCATAACAATACACCTCACATAATGGACTATTTTATAATCCACAGAACAGTTTCATTCCTATCATCTCATTTGTTTCTTCTAGTGGGTAATAGTACTTTAAGTAAGAAAAAACTAAGTTCATAAATGTCTAGCTTGGGCTGCTAACGTAGCTCAGCAGTTAAAGGCATTTGGTACCTAGTATAGCAACCTAAAATTGAACCCTGTGGCACACATGTTGAAAGGAGAGAAATGACTCCTGCAAGTTCATCCAAGCGACTCATGGTAGGCCCACTCATACACACTTTCTCTGTCATCTATCTGTTCTCTATCTATCTGCCTGTCTATCTATCTATCTATCTATCTATCTATCTATCTATCTATCTATCTATCATCTATCATCTATTTGTCTATCATCTATTATCTCTCTCATAAACACATATGCACCCATACACACACTACATCAAAAATAAATATAACTTTTTGTTATGTTTATTTATTACTTTGTTACATCTCCATCACAGTCTCATCTCTCCAACCCTCCCAGTCCCACCCTCCCATCCCCTCCCCCCCACTCCCACCTATCTTACTCCTTGGGAGTTGGTTGCGCCTACATATCAGCCCTCCTCAGTTCAACAGTCATATGAGGGCTAAGAGCTTCCTCTTACACTGGGGGCCTATATAGCACCTCTATTAGGACAAAGTTTCCCACTAAGAGGTAACAAATCTATGTTTCTGATCCTTTGGTGTGTTGCTTGTAGGATAGTTATTCTGTACTACATGTCTAAAATCCAATTATATGTGAATAGATGCCATGTGCATATTTCTGAGTTTGGGTTATCTCACTTAGGATGAGCTTTTCTAGTTCCATCCATTTGGCTGCAAATTGTATGATTTCCTTGTGTCTGGTAGCTGAGTAGTATTCCACTGGGTAAATGTATTACAGCTTTTTTATCCATTCTTTGGTTGGGGACATCTGGGTTTTTTCCTAGTTTCTAGCCATTACAAATAAAGCTGCTAAGAACATAGATGAGGAGATATTCTTGTGGTTTGGTGAGGAATCTTTTGGATGTATACCCAGAATATAAACAGTTTTTTTTTTTAAGAAAAGAAGAAATGCATGGCTTGTCCAGAGGCAAATATCTAATGAGTGTGAAAGTAGAGACTTGAATGTAGATTTTCTGGTACTTCATTTTGCACACTAGTATAGTTTCTGAGGTCTTCAAGACAATGTTTAAGACTCTTAAATAATGAATGTTTTGACTATCTCACTAGTATATCATAGTCCTTTGGTTTCAATCACAGATAATACATCTAACTTCATTGCTTTGTTCACTGCAAACATTATGAGTGACTTTATTAATTAGATTAATACTGAAGTAAGCTATGCTTTAAAATAGTCCTTTTCTGTGAGTGGCCTAAATTTTCTTATTTATTGTCTTTCTTCAATTTTATTAATCCTCTACTTCTTCCTGATCAAAGAATTGAACAGAGACCAAGGTCCCAAACAAAAGGATGCTAGTCATGTTTCTAATGACCTCCTTGTACAACAAATAAATGGGCTGAGAAAGAAATCAGGGAAACAACTCCCTTCACAATAGCCGGAAACAATATAAAGTACCTGGGGGTAACTCTAACGAAGCAAGTAAAGGACCTATACAACGAGAACTTCAAGCCCTTGAAGAAAGAAATGGAAGAGGCCATCAGAAGATGGAAAGATCTCCCATGCTCATGGATAGATAGGATCAACATAATAAAAATGGCCATCCTACCAAAAGCAATATACAGTTTCAATGCAATTCCTATCAAAATACCAACACAATTCTTTATAAACCTGGAAAAAGCTATTCTCAATTTCTTATGGAACAACAAAAAAAAACAAGAATAGCTAAATCAATCCTATACACTAAAAAAACATCTGGAGGTATCACAATCCCATATTTCAAGCTGTACTACAGAGAAATAGTAATAAAAACAGCATGGCTTTTTATTTCCCTCCTGAATTGCTGGTGTGAGTGCAGGCTTGTGCAACCACTATGGAGGTCAGTCTGGTGATATCTTAGAAAACTTGGAATAGCTCTGCCTCTGGACCCAGCCATACCACTTCTGGATATACATCCAAATGTCTCCTCACCGAATCACAAGGATGTTTTCTCACCTATGTTCATAGCAGCTTTACGTGTAATAGCTAGAAGCTGGAAACAACCCAGATGTCCCTCAACTGAAGAACGGATTAAAAAAACAGACCAGTGGATCAATCGAATCGAACTGAAGACCCAGAAATGAAACCACACATCTATGATTACTTAATTTTTGACAAAGAAGCCAAAACTACACAATGAAAAAAGGACAGCATCTTCAACAAATGGTGCTGGTCCAACTGGATGTCCACTTGTAAAACAATGAAATTTGACCCATACTTATCACTGTGTACAAAACTTAAGTCCAACTGGATCAAAGACCTTAACATAAGGCCAGACACACTAAATCTACTAGAAGAGAAAGTGGGAACACCCTCGAAATCATTGGCACATGTGACAACTTTCTGAACAGAACACCAACAGCTCAGGACCTAAGAGCAACAATCAATAAATGGGACCTCATGAAACTGAAAAGCTTCTGTAAGGCCAAAGACACTGTCATTCAAACAAAATGCTGCCTACAGATTAGGAAAAAAATCTTCACCAACCCCACATCTGACAGAGGGCTAATATCCAAAATTTACAAAGAACTCAAGCAATTAAATGCCAAGAAACCAAATAATCCAATCAAAAAATGTGGAACAGAGCTAAACAGGGAATTCACAAAGGAGGAATTCCTAATGGCTGAGAGACACTTGAAGCAATGGTTAGCATCCTTCCTTAACCATCAGAGAAATGCAACTCAAGACAACTCTAAGATTCCATCTCACACCTGTCAGAACGGCTAAGATTAAAAGCTCATATGACAGCACATCCTGGCGAGGGTGTGGAGAAAGGGGAACCCTCCTCCATTGCTTGTGGGAGTGCAGGCTTGTGCAACCACTATGGAGGTCAGTCTGGTGATATCTTAGAAAACTTGGAATAGCTCTGCCTTGGGACCCAGCCATACTACCTCTGGGTATACATCCAAATGACTCCTCACCGAATCACAAGGATGTTTCCTCATCTATGTTCATAGCAACTTTATGTGTAGTAGCTAGAAGCTGGAAACAACCCAGATGTCCCTCAACCGAGGAATGGATTAAAAAAACTGTGGTACATCTACACAATGGAATACTACTCAGCTATCAGAAACAATGAAATTATGCAATTTGCAGCCAAATGATGGAACCAGAGAAGCTCGTCCTGAGTAAGCTAACCAGACTCAGAAGGATGCACATGGCATCTATTCACTTATAGTCGGATTTTAGCCATATAATACAGGATATCTATACTAAAACCAACACACCAAAGGGAACATGGACATAGACTTTTTTTTTTTTCCTGTCAATGAGACACTTTTCCCTAGTGGTGCTGCCTTGTAGGCCTCCAGGGTATGAGGAGGCTCTCGGCCCTCATATGACTGCTGAACTGGGGTAGGGGACTGTTATGTAGGGACACTCCACTCCAGAGGAGGAGGATGGAAGGGTTAAGGGGTAGAGGGTGGGAGGACAGGACTGGGAGGGGTGGAAAGAGGACACTATGACAGAGATATAACCTGAAGCAATAAAAAAATGAATTTTAAAAAGAAAGAAAATCATGACCATATAAATTACAAAAAAATAATGTTAAAATCTTAATTAAATAATATGTAGGGAGGAAGAAGACAATGTTAGCACTCTGTGAAGCAGGAATGTTAGCTGAATATATTAAAATATTTGATGTTATTATTAATGAGAACTTAAGAAGTGATTTATTAAATTTAAAAGAGGAAAAGCACCAAATACTCCAAAGATGTTCTTTGTGCATTACTGCAATGTTATATGACAAGAAACAAAGCTGTATAAGGAACCCAGTGTCTTGTTCATCTGTGTTCAAAATGTTGCTGTGGTATGTATCCCTGACATGTACATCAGTGTGTAAAGTTTTGTTGTATTTGAAATGTTACACAAAAAACAGGCAATGTTAGTTTTGCTGATAAGGTTTAATCCAATTATTTCCTCAAGGTGTACTCTTTATTCTTATGGATGAGCATGTTGACACACGATGTGATAGAAGGAATAGGAGCTGTGTTTCTGCTTCTGGTGGCAGCGCATTATGTTCACATCATGTTTCCAAATTTCATTTACAGATAAGGACTGGAAGTAATTGTAACATGCAGTGGTAATCTGTTGCTGATGTTTGGAAATAGAGAAACGTAATTTAAAAACATCATTCACATGAAACTTTAGACTATGTAGTAGGGGTATGAATTTTCAAACAGGCAGAACCCCTGATAGAAAAATTAATTTTGTTCTCATCATTTTATAAGATTCTATCATTAATAAATGTCACACATTTCTACTGCTAGTATGTTAATCTATCAATATAGACAATGTTTTAAAATTAAGCAATGCATAAAACTTCAGTACCCAGTATGTTAATATTTCTAATTCAAAATAGAGATTGGTAAATTATACAGAAAGTAAGATATGTCTCAAAAATTGCAATATTTTGGTACCTTTGTTATCTATTTTTCTTAATCATATAGTATAATAGAGAAATATATAATGAATATAATGAAATACATTCAACTCATGTTGAATGCAAAAAACATTTTTACATAATAATGTTCTTTAAAAGTAAATAGATGCTTAAAATAGCTATAATTATAGGACATCTAATTTAACAATTTACAAATCTAGTCAGGCACCTTGTCTATTATCTATACATTTCTAGAAAATTTTCCAGCCCCATTTTTGTTTGCTTAATCTGATTCTCTGTACTTGGTCCATGGAGTAGGATTTTTTATTTATAACCTCTCAGACAACTTAGATGATATTTCTTTTTCATATTTTTCATAGCATGTGTCTACTCCTATGTCAGTAGAAAAGGAAATGAAGACAAAAACAGCGAAGGCACATATGCATCAGGAGATGACAAACCACCTTTGATGGTTTGCTGTATTGTACAGAATCAGTCACTTTGGGTGCCAGTGGCAGACTAGTGATAATATGTTGTTCAAGGGATTAAGAAACAATGAAAGCAGACATTTGCATTGCTGGGTGCTAGCCCAAAGAGATGGTAAAATTTGTTTATTTTATCAATTAACAATTATACTCTAAACATAGACTTCAAAGCATCTGAAGCCTTACTTTACCTAATAAACTTTCAATAGCATTTTGAATTTTTAAAAAGTTGGAAAAACAAGAAGTGGTTTTTAATTTCTTTGAACTTCATTAGTTTTGTTTATTACCAGCCACCTTGTAATACTTCCATCTAATTTTATAACATTTTTAACACCTTGATCTTAGTGAAATATATATTGAGTTTAAAAACATTGATGATAGTCTGTAAATATTTATATATACCATGTAGAATTATCTGTCGATTTCATCATCAACTTATTTTTAACCTAATTGAATATGGAATTATATGAAAAGCTTCCTAAGAGTATACAAAATATCACTACAAAGAAAATCTATTTAGCTTAATAATACATTAAGATATGATTATTAAGTAATTTATTAACCTCTTCTTTTTGTCTGAAGAAAGAATTATAATAAAATATAATTTATTAAAGATATATGGTGGTTTGAATACAAATGTGTCCCTTACATCCTTAGGGAATAGTACTATTAGGAGTTGTGGCCTTGTTGGAGAAGGCGCGGCCTTGTTAGAGGAAGTGTTTCTCAATTCCCTTCCTGATGCTTGAGGATCATGATGTAGAAATCTCAGATCCATCTCCAACACCATGTCTGCCTGCACACCCTGCTCTCTGCCGTGAGAATAATGGACTAAACCTCTGAAATGTAAGCCAGCCGCAATTAAATGTTTTCCTTTATACGATTTGCAATGGTCATGGTATCTCTCCACAGCAATAAAAACACTAAGATAAGATGTACGGAGTGGGTGGTGGACACCTGAGTGCAGTGCTCAGATCTCTGTAAGTAAAACTGGATGTACAGAAATGCATGACTGTTCGAAGTGATGAGAAAGCAAGTGACCATTGATTGCTAAGACATGCACTGGATGTCTGCTGCTCAGGGGACACTTCGAAAGAAAGGGAAGAAAGAATGTAAGATCTAGAGCTCTGGATAGGGGGCTGTGAAAAACTCTTCCAGACATGACATGGCCATTGCACTCTTACACCCAGTGCAGCTGTAATCACGCGCACAAGACTGGGCCCATCCATATTCTGTCACAAGACGGGGAGGAGCTTAGATGGCCCCACAATCCCTGAAGGATTTTTAGGCAGTAGTAGATGCTTTGTCTAGGGAAGAGGGTTAAGAGGCCCCAACAATCATTGAGGACCTATAGAAAAATAATGTACACTAGGAAAAGGATATTGAGTGTTGTCCCCAAACTACCACTCTCTGGATCCCCCATTGCTTTTGAACTGGAATGGTCAGCAGAATGCCAGAATGCTTCTGGCTGATGACAGACCTGAACAGAGCTCCCAGATACAATAAAGGACTGCAGTATGCTAGACTTTACTGTCCAATAGGGATGCCCTGTCCGCCTTACTGCATCTTTCTTCTTTCTCAGAACTATGCTTCAGTTGTTTCTCTGCTGGCACAACTGCCTTTCTTTTTCACTTTTTTTTTTTTTTGGCAGAACACGTATCTGTTTTGGCATACACAAATATTTCCCCTAACATATGACTCTCACATCCAACTAGACCAAATATATTCTTTTTGACAGATCTTGAGGGACAAGTTCCGCAATAAATTACCTAATCCCAGGTGATCACTACACATATGGTAAACACCTACATGGACTCAGCAAGCTGTATCTGTATTTTCATAAATATGAAAATTATTGCAAATTAAAACATATAACAAGCTGGATATACTGATGCATGATAGTAATTGCATCACTTGGAAAGGTGATGAAAAAGGAACACAAAGTTGAAGTTAGTATAGGCTGCAGATTTAGATTCTATGTCAAAAACAGACAGGACTGGAGAGATGGCTCAGTATATAAAGGGGTTTGCCACTAAGACTGATAACCTGAGTTTTATTCCCTGCATACACACTGTGAAAGGAAATTCCCTGAGGTTGCATCCTGACTTTCTACCTGTATGGTTTACCCTCCTCCCCAATAACTAAATAAATGTTTCCTTGTTTGTATGTGTTTCACTTTTTTCTTGATTTTTTTTTCAGAGAGAGAGAGAAAGAGAGAGAGAAAAGGCTTGTGGGTGGGGAGGAGGGGAGATTCTGAGAGGAGTGGAAGAGGAAAAATGTGTGATCAGATGCATTGTACAAAAACATTTTCAATAAAAACATTTATCTATAGATTTATATTAAAATAATTAATCTATCTAAAATAACATTAGCAATATATCAATGGTACCACCTATTTTTACAAAGCTTGTATGAAAGAGAGAAATGAAATGTTTTCAACTCCAGGTTTTTCTTTGACTTATTTAAAAACTTATCATGACCAGTAAATCTGTAAAGAGAAAGATACTTAATTCGCTGGACTAAAGTATGGTAGAAAACTTGGAGTCGAGTTCTGAGATTACCAATTAATAAACTCTATAGTCTCATGCTTTCCTAATATGTCTCTCTTATTCAATGGTGATACATTTAAATTCAATAGTTATGAGTTTTTATATCTAGCTTTAATATGACCAAGAAGTGGGACTGATGTGATTTTTCTCTGTGTGAATTTTTTTCTACTTATTTTCTAAGATCCTGTGCCAACTAGTATAAAATTTATAGCCAATCCATCTAAACCCCCTTCTAATCTAAAAGACATTTGGCTTGGAGTAATTAATCTTGGGTTGGCCGTTAGTCTCATTACTCAAACTGATGGTGCCTTCAGCACAGTAGAAGGTAGAATTGTGCTGAATAGCAGAAAAATGAAGGATTTGCACCAGTTTCTTATTTCACAGGCCTTTATAGTCCTATTGGCCTTTAACAGTCACCTTATTGGTCTCTGAGGCCTTCTATATCTTTGTGTGAGGAGGAATCCAATCGAGAAATCTGCAGGTAATTTGCAGTAGGGGTCCTTATCTCTGACTACAACATCCCTGGAGAGCCTTGGAGAACTAGTGGTTGAAGAAGCAACAGAAAATATATTATATTTCATTCACTTGTACCCATACTCAGTCATTATACTAATCTTGTGATGGGAGAAAATCACACAGAAAATCCAGCTAATAAAAATGTACAAAGAAATGAGTTATTATCAAAAGGTATATGAAACATTCCTTTGAAAGAGAGGACTCAGATGAAGCTGAAAACAACAAAATTCTCACAATGCACTCCATGACATTCAAGTTAACACGGATAAAATGAAAAAACTATTCATGGCTAAATTTGTTTTAAAAAATTATTCATATTTTCAAAATGGAACATGGAATTATAGAAATTTTGAGATATTTTCAGATGAATTTGTATTTTACTTTTCATACAATATATTCTGTATATGGTTTTCCCTCCCCTAACTATCTCAGAACCTCCTTAGCCAATAAAGAGACTCTGCAGTTTGTTAAGGTGTATGTAGTTAGTACAGTGGATAGGTAGGATTAACATAATAAAAATGACCATTCTACCAAAGCAATATACAAATTCAATGCAATTCCTTTCAAAATACCAACCCAATTCTTACAGACCTTGAAAGAACAATTCTCAACTTCATATGGAAAAACAAAAAACTCAGAATAGCTACATCAGTATTGTATAATAAAAGACCATCTGACATACCAGTGGCTGCCTGGACAGTTCCCATTTTCTCTCCATACATTACAGCATCAATCTTCAGCCATTTGGCCCCATTTCTCTGACAGACATTGGTTGTAGAGCAGGAATTATGAAGGACTTACCTACCCTGTCTTGGCAGAGCTAGGCTGTCGACTTACCTGCTTCCAAGTTTTGTCCTTTTTTAGTTTTGGAA
>CAJQZJ010032058.1:2700323-2711283 GCA_907164525.1 Lophiomys imhausi | reverse complement strand
AAAAAAAAAAAAAAAAGAAGGGAAGAGGATGGTGGGGCTGAGGGGGAGGAGGGTGGAAGGGTGGGACTGGAGGGGGGAGTAGGGAGGGGATTGTGATTGAGATGTAACTTGAAGAAATAAAAAATAAATTATTAAAAAAAACAAAAAAAAAGAATAAAGACTGGCAGGCAATTAGCACTGCTTTTCTATCAAAAAATAAATAAATAAATAAAAGACCATCTGGACATGTCACCATCTCTGATTTCAAGCTGTACTACAGAGCAATAGTAATAAAAGCATCATGGTACAGACATAGAAACAGACCAGTTGATCAATGGAATTGAATCAAAGACCCAGAAATAAACCCACACACCTAATGTCATTTAATTGTTGACAAAGAAGCAAAAACCATACAATAGAAAAAGGAAAGCATCTTCAAGAAATGGTGCTGGACTAAATGGATGTCAACATGTACAAGAATGAAAATAGACCCATATTTATCACCTTGCACAAAAGTTAAGTCCATGTGGATCAAAGACCTTAACATAAAACCAGGCACCCTAAATCTAATAGAAGAGAAAGTGGGGACTTCCTGAACAGAACACCAATAGTTCATGCTCTAAGACCAACAATCAATAAATGAGACCTCATGAAACTGAAAAGCTTCTGTAAGGCAAAGTACAGTGTCACTAGAACAAAATGGCAACCTACAGATTGGGAAACGATCTTCACCAACCCCACATCTGACAGAGCACTAATATCCAAAATATATATAAAGAAATCAAGAAATTAAAATCCATCAAAATAAATAATCCATTAAAAAATGAGATTCAGAGCTAAACTGAGAGAATTCACAAAAGATGAATCTATAAAGGCCAAGAGGCCCTTGAAGAAGTGTTCAACAACCTTGGTCATCAGGGAAATGCAACTCAAACTGACTGTGAGATTCCATCTTACACCCATCAGAATGGCTAAGACCAAAAACTCAAATGATAGAACATGCTGGTAAGGATGTGTAGAAAGAGAAACACTCCTCCATTGCTGGTGGACATACAAACTTGTGCAACCACTTTGAAAATCAATCTGCTCACTATTAGAAAATTAGGAATAGTTCTATTTCAAGACTCAGCCATACAGCTTCTGGGCATATATCCAAAAGATGCCCCACCAAACAACAAGTACATTACCTCAAAAATGTTCATAGCTAATTTATTCATAATAGCCAGAAACTGGAAGCAACCCAGATGTCCTTCAATCTGGGTTGAATAGATTAAAAACAGCAACAACAACAACAACAACTGTGGTTCATTTACACAATGGAATATACCACAGTTATCAGAAACAAGAAAATCATGCAATTTGCAGCCAAATGGATGGAACTAGAAAAACTCATCCTAAATGAGATATCTCAGACCCAGAAATATACACATGGTATATACTCTTCTATAAGTGAATATTACCATATAGCATAGACAACCATCCTACAACCCACAGATCCAAACAGACAGGAACCTAGTATAACTATCCCAGTGAAAAACTCCACCGAGCAGCGAATTATGGACCCTGTTGCTTGTTAGTGGAACACCTTACCCTAGATGGGCTGTCATATCAAGCTCTAGCACAAGAGGAACCTCTTACCCCACACATAACTGATGAACTGAGGAGGTTTGATATGTGGGGACTCCCCTCATCAGAGGAGAAGAGGATGGAGAAAAGGGAAAGGGAGGGAGGGACCAGGCTGGGAAGAGGGAGGGAGCTTAGATGGAGCTGTAGCTTGAAAAAATAAATTAATTTAAAAACCTGCATTTAAAAAATATTGACATTTCATTTTATGAATTTTAAACTTTTTCAACGATTTTTCTTAATTATTTGAAGAACAAAATGTCTGTTGAGGTGTCTAGAAGGAATTTAATGGGAAAATTGTGTCTTAGCATGCCACATGTGAATAAACAATCCAGAGAAAGAAAGATTAATAATAAATTTGGTTCTTTTAAAATCATTTTTCTTTCTAATGTTTTATCTGTGTTCCTTTCAAACAGAAATATTTTCAATATGTATCCATATTCATAATATCCTGTTCTACAAACAGGTTTCCCCCACTTGCTACATTGGGGTTACGTGCCTATATCTAAATGGTATTACTCTCATCAAGAGTGCCAATGGATCCCCCATATCCTGTGCTCCATTCCCTGCCCCACATCTCTGCCTGCATTCATGGAGGCCTGCCAGCATCAGGGACACCTGACAGGAGTCTAGCATAGCTGTTATCTGAAAGGCTTCACTCAGCACATCATGGAAACAGATGCAGAGACCCACAGCCAAACATTAGGAACTCAGGGAATCCTGTAGAGGAGTGGGAGGAAGGATTGAAAGAGCCAGAGGGGTTAAAGACACCACAAAAAAACCCCTACAGAATTAAGTAACCTGGGCCTATAGGGGTGCATAGAGACTGAACTTCCAAATAGAGAGCATGCACAGGAAGGACCTAGGCCCCTGCATATATGTAACAGATGTGCAGCTCGGTCTTCATGTGGGATCCCTGACAGCAGGAACAGGGACTGTCTCTGACTCTGTAGCTTGTTCTTGGATCCCTTACCCTAACTGGGCTGTCTCAATAGGAAAAGATGCTTCTGGTCCTACTGCAACTTGATATGCTAAGGTAGGTCGGTGGCTATTCATGGGAGGCCTCCCCATTTTCTGAGGAGAAAGGGAGGCTGGGGATGGGGAGGTGAGACTGGGAGGACAGCAGAGATGGGAAGATGAGATTGGGATGTGGAGTAAACAAATTAATTAATGAAAAAGTAGAAATAAATAACTTGTAATTAAATTAGAAAATTCAACATTGTTAATGTATTGATATTAAATTAGTTATATATTACATGAAATCAAAATACCAGAAATATATCTTTATTCCTTAATAATTTACTATATCAGCTTTAGTAATTAAAAAAAGAACAAAACTAAGAGTAAATTTGTGGATGCCTGCCTTATTTATTACAACAAAGCAGCAAAATTTGGAATAGTGTGTTATTGATGACAGAATGGGCACATCGATCAGTGAAACAACATAAGAATTTTGAAAACCATATAGATCTATCAGATCAATGATTTTTAACAAATATATCCATAAGTGTGATGATAAAGGGGAATCCACTGAAATTTTGAGTTATTTATGGAAAAAAGTATCATTTAAATTAACTTAGAGCATGTCAAAATTTTAACTCAATTCTTTTTTTTTTTTTTTTTTTTTTTTTTGTTCTGAGACAGGATTTCTCTGTGTAACAGCCCTGGTTGTCCTAGAATCACATTGTAGACCAGGCTGGCCTTGAACTCACAGAGATCTGCCACCCTCTGCCTCCTGAGTGCTGGGGTTAAAGGCATGTACCATCATGCATGGAAAACTCAATTTTTATTATATACCAAAATCTACTTCATAAAAATAAAACTGATGGAAGAAATACAAATGCTATTTTCTTTGTTGTGGGCAATATCCACATCATATTCTTAGTAAAATATATAAGCAACCAAAAAATAAGAGGGCCAATGAATTTACCTTTACTAAATTAAATACCATTTTCTGTACATCATTTCTCATTATATAGGGTTTGTAATCCAGTTGTTATGAAAAATCACTCCTACAAAGATTGAATCATTGTTAGAAACAAGTGAACTTATAGCAAGAAAGAAATGAAAGCAGAGTACTCTTACTGAATAACACTATTCCAAAGATGTATAAATGTGCTTCAAGAGATTAGTTCTTCCAGATCACATATTTTCCATATCTCTAATAGATGCATAGATATCTGTGGCAAAATTCATTAGTGTCTTTAAGACTTTAATACTTAATAAGAGATGCAACAATGCATACTTGTATTGTTGTGGTTAGTTGTTGCTGTATTGTTATTGTTATTATTATTTTCATGATGCTGTGTGTTTCAACCAATTTGCGCATACCAGGTAAATACTCTATCACTGAACTTCACCCTCAGACTTTCTATTTTCTCTTCTCAATAAAAGTCTCAGAATCAGAGTGGAGATTACTACTAAGATAGAATAGAGATGAGTGGGTGAAAACTGGACCATATCTACACTCTAGTTTCTCTCTACTCTCCGATGAGTCAATAATCTTGTCTCTAGTGGTCAATTCCTTTAATTCTACCTGTGCTTTTTCTTTTTTTCTTTTTTTATTATAATGTTTATTTAATATATCAAGTTACATCTCCATCATAGTGTCCTCTTTCCACCCCTCCCGGTTCCACCCTCCCACGCCCTCCTCCCTCTCCCACCCATCCCACTCTTCCAAAGTGGAGTGTCCATACAGATCAGCTCCTCTCAGTTCAAAAGTATATGAGGGCTAAGAGCTTCCTCTTGCACTGGGGGCCTACATGGTAGCACCCCTAGGGCAAATTATCCCATTGATATGTAACAAAGTCTATGTTCCTGATCTTTTTGATGTGTTGGTTGTAGGATAGTTATCCTGTACTATATGGCTAAAATCCAATTTCTGATAGCTGAGTAGTATTCCATTATGTAAATGTACCACATTTTTTTTATTCCTTCGTCAGTCATGGATAGGTAGGATCAACATAATGAAAATGCCCATTCTACCAAAAGCTATATAAAGATACAATACAGTTCCTATTAAAATACAAACACAATTCTTTATAGACCTGGGGAAAAAAAAACAACTCTCAACTTCATATGGAATAACAAAAAACCCAGAATAACTAAATCAATCCTGTATTAAAAAAAAAAAAAAGAAAGAAAAATCTGGAGGTATCACCATCCCAGATTTCAAGCTGTACTACAGAGAGATAGTAGTAAAAACAGCATGGTACTGGTCTAGAAACAGACCAGTGGATCAATGGAATTGAATTGAAGACCCAGAAATCAACCCACACATCTACGGTCACTTACTTTTTGACAAAGAAGCCAAAAACACACAATGGAAAAAGGACAGCTGGTCCAATGGTGCTGGTCCAACTGGATGTCGACATGTAAAAGATTGAAATTAGACCCATACTTATTGCCTTGTACAAAAATTAAGTCCAAGTGGATCAAAGACCTTAACATAAGGCTGAACACACTAAATCTACTAGAAGAGAAAGTGGGGAAAACCCTGGAAATCATTGGCACAGGTGACAACTTCCTGAACAGAACACCAATAGCTAAGGCTCTAAGACCAACAATCAATAAATGGGACCTCATGAAACTGAAAAGCTTCTGTAAGGCAAAAGACACTGTCATTGGAACAAAATGGCAATCTACAGTTTGGGAAAAGATCTTCACCAGCCCCACTTCCAACAGGGGGCTATATCCAAAATTTATAAAGAACTAAAGAAATCGAACACCAAGAAACCAAATAATCCAGTCAAAAAATGGGACACAGAGCTAAACAGAGAATTCACAAAGGAGGAATCCCTAATGCATGTGCTTTTTAAATGAGGCTGTGCTTTCCTCAGAATGTCTCAAGCCATCCCTTAAAATAGGGAACCTTTTTTTCTATCCAACACTTAACTTCCTTCACTGGCAAGCAATGACCAGGAGCTCAGTACTCTACTGAACAATTTCATTTTATACCTAAGAATTCAAATGAATACAATTTATGGTATGCAGAGTCTTTAGATACAGGATTCACAGGTCTGTAACCTCTTAAGAAGCTTGCAGTTGGTTGTGATTTGGAGTAATAGTATACCATGTAACTATGACTTTTCTTCAATCACTGGGATATCCTAGCTTGTTTAAGAGTATGTGTTTGAGACAATTTTTAAAAAGAAAAAATTTAACTAAAACATACAAACTTGTTTTTTTTTATTTTACATTCACAGCTATCTCTTTGAGAAAACATTACTCTAAGATGTCAGTTCAGGGGGTTATTCTCCATTAATCATGTGACTATTGGGAGATGAAGTGAAGAGATTTATTGAATAATATAAATGAAGACAAATAACATATTAGTCTGCCTATTATACTTCGTAATCTGAACGTTATAAAGGTTGTTTTTCACCAATTTACCATATGGATCAGATATTAGTCCAGGTTCTGTAGTGGGCAGAACTGACTAAATAAACGTGTATATATTAAAAAGAGATTCATGAGCGTGGCTTGCAGGTTGTGGATGGCTAGACTGATAGTGACTGTCTCTCAATGAAGAGGTAAAAAAATCTAATAGTTATTCTGTCCATGAGGCTCGAGGATTATGAGTGGCATTTCATCTACATTAAAATTCCATAAAAATAGTTTTTAATACCATTGGAAAAGTAAAGCCTCAGTAGCAGGATATATCAACTTGGCAGCCAGAGTGAGGGAAAACAAGGAAAAAGCAAAAGCTTCCTTGTTTCATGTCCTTTTATGTGGGCTGCCACTTTGGCTCAAATTTAGAGTGGATCTTCTCACCTCAAATAACAACCAAGAAAAATCCCTCATATATTTGCCCATCATTACTTCTTTTTCTTGACTGCAACTTCTATAACTAATTATTTTATATGAACTATTTTGTAGTGAATAAAAGTGACTGAATATTTCATTACTCATCCTATGATAGTAAAACTAATTTTGAGCTTTTTAAAATTTTGTGTTTTAAATTATTTTTAATTTGATTACATCTCTTTCCCATCACTTTCCTCCCTAAAAGCCCTCCCACGCCCCTTCTCTCCAACCTGTCCACCCACTCATTCTCAAAGTGACAGCTTCTTCTTTTTTTAAATGTTTATTTATTACTTCAAGTTACAGCCCCATCATAGTGCCCTCTTTCCACCACTCCTAGTTCCACCCATCCCACTCCTCCAATGTGGAGTGTCCCTACAAATCATCCCCTCTCAGTTCAACAGTCATATAAGGGCTAAGAGCTTCCTCTTGCACTGGGGGCTTACATGGTAGCACCCCTAGGGCAAATTGTCTCATTAATAGGTAACAAAGTCTATATTCCTTATCCTTTTGGTGTGTTGGTTATAGGATAGTTACCCTGTGACAGTTTCTTCTTTTCAATAAATTATTGTTTTTGTGGGGATCAGGAACTGGGAGAAGGTATAAATGGCAATGAAGCCCATGTAGAATCTCCTGAATCAGACTCCAAGTAGCGATCTAACTATATAGCACAATGTATAAGCCTTTATACGTTTGAAGGGCCAATCAGATCATCACATGCTAGCCTAAAGCACCAATAGAAATCAGTCAGGGTGGTGTGACAGTGAGGTAATGTTGGGGGGGCAGGGCAAAGTCACCTCAGGAGACTTCTCCTTAAAGAAGGGGGAAGCAGTCACCTCCCTAGCCTAGGATCCATTTTGAGACTTCTCTAGTGTGCAAGGAGTCCCTAGAAGATCTGTACAGTCTGCAGTACATCAGGATCGTTTGAGGAACTGTAAAAGCTGCTGATACCTCACTTGACATTCCCTATGGGCCTCAATAAGGCTTATCTCAACACTCCTCTCAGGTTCCCCCTCTGTTTTAATTTCCCCAGTTTTTCACATACACACACACACACACACACACACACACACACACACACACACACACACGCACACACACACACACACGCACACACACACACACACTGAAGGGCCCCATAAGGACACCTAATTGGGACCCCAAAGGACCCTGAGGCCCCAAAGTGGCTTAACCTATGGGCCAGGCCTGATCTTCCCATTCCCAGAAATTGGCTGAGCAGAAAAATTGAAATAGCCCTATCTCAAAACCCAGCCATATCACTTCTGGGTGTCCACCCAAAGGATTCCTCACCAAACCACAGGGACATTTCCCCATCTATGTTCATAGCAGCCTTATTTGTAATAGCTAGAAACTGGAAAAACCCAGATGTGCCTCAACTAACGATTGGATAAAAAAATTGTGGTACATTTACATAATGGAATACTACTCAGCTATCAGAAACAAAGAAATCATGCAATTTTTAGCCAAATGGATGGAACTAGAAAAGCTCATCCTGAGTGAGCTAACTCAGACTCAGAAAGATGCACATGACATCTACTCACTTATAATTGGATTTTAGCCATATAGTACAGAATAACTATCCTATAACCAACACACCAAAAGGATCAGGAACATAGGCTTTGCTACATATTAATGGGATAATTTGTCCTAGGGGTGTTACCATGAGTTCCCAGTGCAATAGGAAGTTCTTAGCCCTCATATGACTGTTGAACTGAGAGGGGCTGATATATAGGGACACTCCACATCGGAGGAGTGGGATGGGTGGAGAAGGAGGGGAGGGTGGGAGGCTGGAACGGGGAGGGGTGGAAAGAGGGGACTATAATGGAAATGTAACTTGAAGCAATAAATGAACAACAACAACAACAACAAAACAGAAGAAAATGGGCAGTCAATCAGAGAAGACCTAGCCATCTGGCTTGAGAAAGATAAGACTGTTTAGAATTACTTAACTGCTAACTGCCATTTAAAAAACCCTCCCTGTTTTATGATCAACTTGTGGTTGCCCCTCTGTCTTATGATCAACTCATGATTGTTGACTAAGCCAAATGTGCCTTCATTTTTTCCAAAGGTTGCCCGAACTTTTTTTTCAGTTTCATGCTCTAATCATGCTGAAGATTACCTAACCTACTCTGGAATTCCCCTGAAAGCCTTTAAAAAGAGCCTGCAAGCTCATCTTGGGGTTGACATTTTGCCCAAATTGTGATCCCTGCATGCTGGAATTCTACAGAAAATAAATGTTCATTGCTATTGCAAGGTATCTGAGTTTGGGTATCTTCTTCAGGTTGTTCTGGACCCTCACTACACATTTGCATACATATAATGATACACACACACACATACATATATATATGCATATATGCAGCCTGTTCAGTCTATTTACTATAGCTTGATATATATATATATATATATATATATATATATATATAATTTTAGGACTGACAAATTGTACTGGTTAACCAATCAGGGGCTCATTCCTTGGAAAGGCTAATTCTCCACTTCTCACCAGTCATTGATTCTTGTATTTTTTCCTTTTGTCCAGGTGAGATTTACCTCTTCTGAGTATATATATTGATATGGTCATTGCTTGGGTCTTGTTTAGGCAGTCATATTGTTGGTTTCAATGAAACATTGATCTCTGTATTATATCAAGATATGTTTTTCTGCAATGGTCTTCAATTGCTATAAAGAGAAAGTTCTTTGACGAGTTGTAATAGCTACTCTTACCTGTAACTCTAAGGATAAATTTTAGGGTGCCATTAAATATTATGCTGGCCAGGTAAGGTAAGGTGGCAGTAATAGGCTCTTCTATAACATTCATTTCCATACTTTCTCCAGGTAGACAGCTAGATTTCTAATATTAGACATGATTCCCCCCCCTATCAAGGATGCTTTCAGTCCAATTAGAGAGTTGTTGGTTACCACCAAGACATCATATGTACCACTATTACAATTTTAGGGATATTTTGCCATAGTAGTGATAGTTGTAGTTCATAAGCTTCATTTCAGATCAGGACTATTTATTTCTTCCATTTTTTGGGGAGCTTTTATAGTATTTTTCTAGTACTATCAAAGCTAGACCAAAGGAAGTAGGCTTTCACATTAGATTCAACTTAAATCTCTGAGGCTTTCTTAGTCTTATGTTTGAAGTATGTGATGTTTTTAGAAATAAGGATGTACATTCAATCTGTTAGAAGCCACTAAGGTCAACAAAATTGTTCTTTTGATTTAGACTCAGTCGAACAAACTCCACACCAATTTAAACAGATATTTCTCATGCTTGATACTAGGGTGTTTGGTACATAGTCTATTACTCTTGTTGAAAGCAGTGTCAACCCAAGTTTCATAACTTAATTATATACATGTGTGTATATGTATATGTGAATTTACAGTAATATAAACTTTTAATCATAATGTATATTCCTTAGTTCAGACACATTATTTTTCCTTAACAGAAATTACCTATTTATAAAATATATCTTTATAGCTAATATAACTTCCCTTTGAATGATATCTGATATTATTTAATCTCGAGAAAAGAGTTTTGCTTATTAAACTGACATGTCTGCAGATATTACAAAACACTTTGCTCTTCTAATAAGATACATCCACTTTAATATCTTTGCATGACAAAATTAGAGTATTTAAATATCCTTTTACACAGTGAAGTGGCAAAAAGAAATTTAGAACACTTGAAAATCTAACCAAGTTTTCATGAAACCTTCCTGATTAAAATTATATCTGAAATTCTTACTAATAATGTGTATTTCAGAGTAACTTTCTTGCCACTTAAAGATATGCCTTACGATGTCTATCATGGGATCAGAGTATATTACATATAAAGATGTATTCAAGTAAACTGTCATATTAACAATAAGTTAAAGAACATGAGATATTTAATTTATTGTTAATAATGTCACTTGTGTACTGAATAAAGAATCCATTGCTTTGTAAATAGCATTCTAAGGCAGGGTGTAATCTCTTTTGTAGCCAAGGTAAAAAACACTCAAGAATGTGTCTGTCATATTTTCTCATGTTACTAAAGCTGAAAAGAAATTTTTACCATAGCAGCAGTGCCTCATAACTACCCTAAATATATAAATTAGCAATGCTCCTAATCACTTTTCTCATGAATACATGTGTATTCATGTGATATTGGAAGATTTTGCATTTGCCTCTTTCTAGTTTATTCGCTATGTAGGAATTTTCATGTAATCACAGTATTCAAAAGATACCACAGTAGCATATTTGTGCAAGAAAAATTAGTTTGAAATAATAACATTTTATTCTTTTGTCTATTTGTTTAGTTGATGATAAGACTATTTTAGGGTATTTTGTAGTTTCTTTAAACGTAATTGTAGGAAGTTGTCAAAAATATCTGTCTTCTTTACCAAATGTATAATTTATAAGTTCTGTTATATTTTTTGAACCAGTAATTTGACTTTGTACATTACTTTTACACACACACACACATATACACATGCACACACATACACATGCATGCACACACACAGACAGACACACATATATACACATG
>CAJQZJ010032058.1:2648482-2700313 GCA_907164525.1 Lophiomys imhausi | reverse complement strand
ATACACATGCATGCACACACACAGACAGACACACATATATACACATGCATGCACACACACAGACACACATATATGCACATACACAGACAGGATGAGTGAAAGAAACATATATACATAAGCCACTTTCAGTAAATTTCATTAAAATATAGCATTTCGTGAAAAGGGAAAGAAAACCCATACATGGAGCTTGCTGACTTTTCATACAGGAAAATGTACCTTTGAGGCTAGCGCTTCCATTAATTTGTGGTATGTTTGGGTACATAGCAGACCCTGTGCCCTCTTTCAGTCAGTATCTCTTGAAGAAAATGCCATTTTTATTTCTTGCATAATAAGTTAACAAAATTAAATTTGACAAGGAAGTCCAGGAGAGATTTATAAGGAGAATTTTTTTAAAAGACCTAAACCAAGTAGGTTTTGATTGACCTGACCACCCTCTCAATAATAATAATACATTAGAAAAGTTGACATAAAGGGCAAGTTGAACTTGAATAGGAAAAGACCACATATTTCTATTTATTCTCACTGGGAAGAAAATGATGTCAAATGACTAAATTGCTTTTGAAAAAGTGGTCCATAGGTTAGGTTATAATAAGTGCAGTTTTATTCTTCCAATGCCATTTATTTCCTCAGGGTAGTGAAAACAAGGACAATTTTTAGCAAAACTAACAATGCTTAAGCACCAAATCCTTCCTGTTCAAGCTGTTAGGGGATACAGATGGTGTGGTGCAGATAAACACGGTTTTAACCTTGTATTTTTCAAGGGTTTATCAGCTATTAAACTCATGTATGCTTGGGGAGAGTTCATTCTCTGGGAACATTATCACATAGATTTCCCTCCTTAATACCCTAGTCCATCTAATAGAGAAATTAGAGATACTATTAGTCTGGAAAGAGCTTTACAGTACTGACTCATTTGCCGTCTAAAAGCTGATGAAGCCTTTTGCCCAGATGGATGATGGGTATACATGTCGGCTAGCTTTTTAAAGCATGACTGACTAAGGGCAAACATTGACTGAATGATTTTCGTTTTACTTTGGATCCCATCAGAAAGGCCATGCATAAGAATGTATGAACTTTGGTGATTTGGCTCAGATATAGAGAGTGAGCAGGCACAAGAGTAGCTATTCTGTGAGGCTTGTTCAACAGTCAGCTGAATCCACATAGTGGATCTATTTTCACTTAAAGATTACAAAAAAATGTATTGTAGACTTTATTATGAATGCTTCAGTGTAATACTATACATATATTATAGTATAATACTGCACTCTGTCAATTAATCTTCTGATAGTTAGATTTTGGACATCATTCCTTTAGTTAAAAACTCTTCAATGATCTCTAATCTGAGACTTTTGACACAGGAAATTATAGGAATGAGATTCTCAAGGTAATTTACACATAATGTAAGTCAAGTTCTACAGTCTGAAAACGTAAGAATAGTTGCTTCTATATTTTTATGCCCAAGAATTTACTTCTCATCCCCCAAGTATCCATATTGCTTGACACATTATTTCAGATATTTGTACCTCTTCCAATGAATTACAGTTTTTTTTAACTGAGACTGATTATCAGAGTTGTTTAAAGAAATAGCATGTGTAAAGTGACATATAAGTGTCCTAATGTCTTTACTCATGTTATATTTGCAAAATTAAGCATGCACTGGTTAGCATCTGGCTCAACCAATTTTTTTTTCTTAATATCTAGAAGAAAGACTACTAAGTACTTAGGAACTGTTGACATGAAGAAACATCAGAGGTAGAGAACATCTAAGCAAATGAAATACATTTTGAGACTGGTTATTTCTCACTTTTACTGGCTCTCTAAAAACACATGAACATAAACACAGAATCTTAATTTGTAATTTGTATGGAATATTTGTTTGTGTAGTCCTTCCTATTACTTCCTAGGTCAGGGATTGTGCTAGTCAAAATGATCACACTTACAAGTCCAGTATTTTTATGGGAAATATGTTGATCTAAGTGAGTGTGTGAACTTGGACAAGCATTGTTTAGGAATATATGCTCTCAAAAATATTTTCCTTGAATTCACAACCATAGACATGAATATCAATATTTCAAGCACCAGTAGCATTACACAGTTGGAAGTTAAATGGTCAAGTTTTGAATCCCAATGCTAATTCCAATATATATTAGGGTTACATCTTAGACATGTTTATTATTGTTCAGAAATAAAAGTGATAATAATTAAGTAGTAGACATATATTGAAAATTAGATTTATTAGTTAATGCATATGCTTGGTTTTAAACTCTGATTCATGTTTATTAGGAAACAGAGAAAAAGTTTTGTGGATAGTTTCCAACATCATATAATTGAACATTATTGTACTATACTATAGTTTCTAGAACTGGATTCAGGTTTTTCTAACACTGTAACTCTTCCCATCAGAGCTGCTGTCCTGTCCAGAGAAAAAAAAGTAAAAGTAAAATATTGTAGCTTTTCCTTTACTCCAAAAAATAATTCTTATAGTTGTGCACAAATGTTCCAATGACATTTTGTAAATAAATCTGTTCATGAGAATTTGTACACAAAGACAAAAACAGTTTGTACAGACTGAATGCCCTGATTTATTCTCAAAATTCAACAGCAAGACTTGAGAGGTTTCCAGCTAGCCACGCCCAGAGTTCTTGTGGAGGCTCCAAGACCAAAATGCATGTTGGGTGACTGACCACCACAAGTAACTCTACTTCCAGGGAAACCATCAGATTCAGGCCTTACCAGGAGTAATGTGAACATGCCAGTACAGATAGAAACATATGTACCAATAATTTTAAAGATATATTAAAAAGAAAACTCTCAGTCTTGCAAGTTGGTAATAGTACATATCTAGTATTTTATTTTCTATCACGTCTATTTAATCCTGTTTTAAAAGCCTATATCCATTAAATGATTATCTTGGATTAAATTAATAATTTTCTTAGATTAAATTGACTCAGAATTTTTAAATTAAAGTGATTTTATAAGAAGTTTTAAAAAATACATCCTTTGCATGACTACTACAAAAATTATGCTGTGAAAGTTGCATTTGTCATTCATGATTTTTTTACTTTAGTCCTCTGCTGTATGCAGCCAAAAAGAAAGAAGAGAAAGGGCAAGTGTAGGATGAGGCCTCTCTCAATTAGGTGATGGGAATGAGGTTACATCCACATTAGCTGTTGTGCATCCTCTGGTTTACAGCCCTGATGATGCTGTGTTGTAGTGCTTTGGGGTTTAGGTAGTGTAATTTCATCAGGTTAATTCTCATGCTTCAAGTGAAAGGAGATGATGATGATGATGATGATGATGATGATGATGATAAAAATCTCTTATTTTGAAAGGACAAAAATGAATGCATAAAAAGAATGAAAGGATCATAGTGGAAATATAATTTTGTCATAACTTATATGCAGACTTAGTTATGATGAGCTCACATTACAGATTTTTTTTATTATTTAGTATTTAAGGCATACCTTCTTCAAGAGACTCACACAAGGACTCGACTCCTTTTTTATAGAGATTTAATTTAAAAATGTTCCACTTAGCTAGATAATCTGTCTCAATACAGTTTGAATATTTTTTCAGTACTCAAAAAATTCAAATACTAGTTGACTTCATTGTGATATTTTCATACATGTACATAATGCAATTTAATTGTGCTCACCCTGGTACACTTTCTTGTTCACTTCACAGTCTACATAATTTCCTCCCTTTTCACAGCTAGATCTGCTTTCATGTCTTTTTAGGCTCTTTTCCTTTGTGTCTTAATTAGCCCTGAAGATTTTTGCTAGGATTTACCTGATTGGCATAGGTGAAATTTTGTTTAGTGGTTTAGTGTAATAAAGACATCTACCAGAGGCTATACATATTAAAAAAATGTCTATTAATATCTACCATGAACTGTGTATAAGTCCTCAGAGAGGGTTAGAGCTTCATAAAGCTGTCTTCTCTCTATGACAGGGTGTTATGAGCCCAGTCTTGTGGAGCTCTTATGCAGGTAGCAGGTAATCAGTATTGCCTTGAGATCAAGAAAGCAACAGATATATCATGCACAGAAGTCATCATTCCATATTTTTCCTGTTTCCTTTGTTTCTTACATTATTTCCAGCCCCTTTCCAATGATGTTTTCTAAGGCTTAAAGAGGTTGCTGTAGATGTCATAAATATGGCTGTGTATTCAACAGTCATTTAATCACCATCCTTTAACCAATTATGAGTCTCTGCCATGCCAGCTGACTGCTGAACATAAGCTTTTGTGAACAAAGTAGACAGCACCATTTTTCTATAGGTATGAACATAGTTGCTTAGAGGCAATTGGACAGGAAAATCACTCCTATTTAGCAAAACAACAGCAGCATCTTTCACACTAGAACATATGACCTCACATACTATGTACATTTAAAGATGCTTGCAGTACAATTTATGAATTATCTCTTCTTTCTTGTTGAATGCACATCAAACCATACTAAAACAGTTTTTTGAAAAAAAATTCTAGCAGATTTGCAACTTGTTTTTAATTTTATTTATTTGATTGTTTTTAATATTTATTTATTACTTCAGATTACATCTCCATCACAGTGCCCTCTTTCCACCCCTTCCAGTCCCGCCCTCCCATCCTCTACCCCCTATCCCTTCCATCCCACTCCTCTGGAGTGGAGTGTCCCTACATAAGAGTCCCCTGCCCCAGTTCAGCAGTCATATGAGGGCCAAGAGCCTCCGCATACACTGGGGACCTACAAGGCAGCACCACTAGGGCAAAGTGTCTCATTGACAGGAAACAAAGAGTATGTTCATGTTCCTATTGGTGACTTGCAACTCTTATACTAAAAGGCTTACCTTGCCTGTCTGTTGCTATTGTTATACACAGGGTTCATTGTTAAGTAAGATTGTTGATTAGAATTCTACTCCAGAGTCTGACATAGCATCTTTTAATACTGTGAGGACTAACTATCATGATACAATATTCTAGCCCAAGTCTCTACTGATTTCTCTATACCCTGTTTCCAAGCCATGGGTGGTCTCCAGCAATAGGAGTTTACCTTCTGGTTCTGGCACATAACCAAAAGTAGCTGTGCTAGTTAGTTCTTTATCTACTTGACACGAGCTGGAATCATCTGGAAAGAGGTAACCGTAATAGACTTACAGAGAAATCTATGGATTATTTTTCTTATTTAATGAGTGTTGGGAGAGGATGGAGCATGCTGGGAGCAGTGCCAGCCCTGGTCAGGTGGTTCGCAGTTGAATGAAGAAACAGGATAAACAGTTCATAAGGGGTAAGTCAGTAGGCAGCATTCCTCCATGGTATCAGCTTTAGTTTCTGACTTCAAGTGCCTATTTAGAATTTCTTTTATAACATTCCTTTACAGTGGACTGTGATCTAGATATTAAACCAAATAAACTGTTTCTTCCTCAAGTTGATTTTGGTTAGCATTTTCTCAGAGAAATGAAAAGCAAAACAAGATAAGTTATAATTGTATATGCTATTCCTTGTTTGTCCTTTGTACGATTAAAATTATACTACTCCACTTTCATTAGAGTTAAGCCAGATCAAATTATTACTGCAGCATAAGTTAAGTTTGAAATTATATTAAGCCTCATCCCTTTGTAAATACACAAAAAGTAAATGATATGACAATAATTTGACATTTGAATGAAAGAATTAGATATTTCAAATGATTGAGCTATTTATTGAACTATGGTAAATATAAGCTTAACACATTATTTTGTTCAGTTTAAAAATTAACATAAGCTATGAAAGTGTATTCATTCAATTACTTTCTGAAACTTTTACATTTGTTTCATTGAAAATGGAAATCAGCCTACTAGTTGTGAAAAGAGAAAAGGGTATTCTTTCAGGGGAGTATTATACTACTTATTACTTTTTAATATCATGGACTACAGAAAGCCAAACTATTTACCATATGAAAAGAGGGACCATGCTACCTGTAAAGTGATGTGTCTGTAGTACCTCCTGTTCAGGAGGCTGTGGTAGGAAAGTTGTTTTGAGTTCAGGAGTTCCAGATTAGCCTTGGAAACAACAGAGTTAGCTTTAGAGAGACAAAGGGAAGGATATATCAAGGGAGGGGGAGATAGAGGGAGGAATGAATAGGTAGAGGAAAGGAGAGAGGAAAATAAGAAAAGAAAGAGGAGGGAGCATGTGAAGATAGAGAATACAGATAGATTTTATATTAGCATACATTTATCTTGAAATATGGGTTCATAACCTTTGTATGTATGTTTGATTTGAATGGTGTTTAAATTAAATTTTCAAGTCAAATTATTCAGATATTTAACTGAAAATTTAATTTCCTTATTGAGTTAGCATTTCTATCTAACTGTCCAGTGATTTATATCTTACTGTACAACTATCTTCAAGAAATATAAATAAAAATGTTTATCTTTATCTTATAACTTATATTAAATGTTATACTAAATGGCCTCTTATTTTCTGGCTCAAAGCTTGCCTGAGAGGTGCTTACACTTGATAGGTTAGGGAGTTTGGACTTTTTTTTCTGATGCTTAAATTGTAGAGTAATGTGAGGAAAATCTGAATTCACATGAGCCCACATGTAAAGAATCTGAAATATGGAGTAATCTAGTTGTTACCTATGACTGAGCATAGTGCAATACGCAACAGCAGGGAGCCCATGGAAATCCTCAGAGTGTAAAGAAAGGACATAGTTCATGAGACCAGGTCAGCTGTCCTTACCAGTTATCTGATCTCATTTATCCTCACACTTTTTCATTCAATCTCACTATCTTAACTCTAGCTTGACATTTCCTGATAGGAATCCTATGAGATGTTAAATGGCTCACTGAGTCTCATTGCTTTCTAGATGTGCTTTCCTAGTAAAGTAAAAGAACGACTTTCTCAATAAATTATTCAAACCATTGCCAGTTACAGGAGACATATTCATGCATTCAAAGGGAGACATCCTGGAGTTTTATAACTCTAGATTTCAGAAGTCAAGAGTATAAATTTTGAATAAAAAGTGCATTTAGTAGGCAATTACCTTTTTCACTAGAGTTCAAAAGAAAGAGGGAGCTAAATATTTTAAAGTAGTGTGTTCTTTTACTGTTTGGAAATAGAACTACTGATTACTTTTGCAACTGTTTTTAAACTGTACTAATACCATTTCATTTTCATGAAAAAATATATTTTCCTGCACAAAATCTTATTTAGGAGGATAGCTTAATAGTCCATGACTTCATAAGAACTGTCCTATTTGGAAAAGGGAGTCATGCTGTAGCATAGATAAGAAGGAAGACATGGATGAAGGCTCTGAGCATTAGAAGAGGAGGATGAAGCCACTGCTACAGTGAGAACAGGGTGATGAGACATCAGGGGCAGGATGGCTGAAGTGATCTTAATAAATAGACCTTCTCATTCAAATTTAAATTGAAAGGTTTTCTGTGAAATAATAATTTGGATAATCATTCAAGAAAACCTACAGTGCACAAGAGAGATCTTGAACCACAGTGTGTTATTTTGTGTTTGTGTTTTGTAATAGTATATGTTTATTGCTATGATAAAATGAAACCACCAAAAGAAACTTCAGGAAGAAACATAATGAAAGGGAAACAACACTAAGTCACTTCAAATCAATCATAGAAAACTTTAAACATACTCAACAAAAAGACACGAGTGTACAAGAGAAAAATATAAATGCTGGTAGCATATTTCACAGAAATATTACATATAATAAAGCAGTTAAAAATATCCTCCAAGGGCTAAAAGAAGAAAATCAGACTGTCTACTTAATATGATGCCAAGTGAATAGACATTAAAAAATAATGGGAAAATAAACACTTTTGGATACATTTAAGAACTGTTTACTACCAACTACCAAATCTTCTCTTTAAAGATATGTTAATATAGAGAAGTTCAGTCAAAAGCTGAACAGCACCAGACAGTAGCAGGCACCTGCCATTCACCCTCAGTGACTAGAGGCTGCATGCAGTGACCATTTTATAATAAGTAGTATATGTCATTCTTGAGATAAGGGTATTTTGAAAGTATAGTTTTGTTTGTTTGGTTTTGGTTTTGGTTTGTTCACTCTATTGCTTTCTTCCACTGAGTCATTGACTTAAACAAAGCAGCTTTCATGTTATGAAATGAACAATGGAGAGATTTCTTTTTTTTAACTTCAATTTACATCTCCATCACAGTCCCCTCCCTCCACCTCTCCTGAGCCCACCCTCTCACCTTCCCACCCTCTCTCCCCCTACTCCCAACTATCCTACTCCTCCAGTGTGAGGTGCCCTACACATCAAACCCCTTTAGTTAAGCAGCCATATAAGGGCGAAGAGCTTTCTCTTGCACTGGGGTCCTACAAGACAGCTCCAGTTGGGCAAAGTGTCCCACTAACAAGTAACAAAGTCTATGTTCCTGTTCCTTTCAGTCTGTTCATATAGGATAATTATCCTGTACTATTTGGCTAAAATCCAGTTTTAAGTACATAGATGCCATGTTCATCTCTCTGGGTCTGGGTTAGCTCACTCGGGATGAGTTTTTCTAGTTCCATCCATTAGGCAGCAAATTGCATGATTTCCTTGTTTCTCATGGCTAAGTAGTATTCCATTGTGCAAATGTACCACAGATTTTTTATCCATTCGTTGGTTGAGGGACATCTGGGTTGTTTCCAGTTTCTAGCTATCACTATTAAAGCTGCTATGAACATAGTTGAGGAGATGTCCTTGTGGTTTGATGAGGAAAGTTTTCTAAGATATCATCAGACTGATATCCATAGTGATTGTACATTTGCACTCCCACCAGCAATGGAGGAGTGTTCCCCCTTTTTCCACAACCTCGAAGCATGTGCTGTCATGTCAGTTTTTTTTTTTTTTTTTGAAAATAGAGGAAGTCTCTATCCAATGCTCATGGGAAATCAGGGGAGGTCTTTTTACAATGTCCCATTCAGAGCTGATTGTTCCTAATGAAGGCTTCAGATGATGTCTAATACTGGGAACATGTTAATAGCAAACTCATGAGAGACTGATGTCCTCATGACCAGTTAACAATTGGCTGAGTTTGTAACCTATTAATACTGTGAAATCATAAGAGAAAGTTGTTTTAATCCTTTGCAATTGTGGACGATTGTTATAAGACCAATAGACAATACACTGACAGTCATATAAAAATGACATAAGAAGTAAATATCACAGTTATTCAAACAAAACTTTTGGGTATGTTTTCATTCTACACAAATAATTGCAATATCACTGAAAAAGATAATTACTTTTGTCAAATCTGTTCAGTTATGTAAACTTTTGACTTGGTATTTATTTATTTATTTTTTTAAAGAAGGAATTCTTTTATTTGGAATAGACTTCTTGTGGCTAGAAAGTTCAAACTTCATGACACCAACTTCAAGCAAGTACACATTGCTGAGCCAGCTCTTCAGCTACCAAGTTTGCTTTATGGTAATACATGCTCATAGGAACTAGTCTGGTCCCATCCACAAGACAAACTTACACCTGAAATGACAATGGCATCTCAGATCCTAGCATCTCTATGATCTAATAACTTTTTATTAAGCCCCAATTTGTTTTTTTTTATGTTTATTTATTACTTCAAGTTACATCTCCATCACAGTTCCCTCTCTCCACTCCTCACGGTCCCAACCACCCACTCTCTCCCCCTTCTCCCACCTATCTTACTCCTGCAGTGTGGGGTGCCCCTACATATCTGCCCCCCCCCTCAATTCAGCAATCATATGAGAGCTAAGAGCTTCATCTTGCACTGGGAGCTTACATGGCAGCTCCACTAAGGTAAAGAGTCCCACTAACAGGTAACAAAATTTTTGTTCCTGTTCCTTTCAGTGTGTTGGCTATAGGATAGTTACCCTATACTATATAAGCCCCAATTCTTAAGGATCTACCATTGCTCAGTTGAACTATATTGGGAACTATCTTTCAGGCCATGAACTTTCAGGAAAAAAATGTTCTGTACCAAACCACTGGGGAAAAAAATGCCTGGTACACTTCACAGTTTAAAATAGAGTACTCAGTTCCATTTGAATATTAGATGGCAATAAATTACTACGATTGTTCATCTATCAAAATAGCAAGGTATTTCATCCTAAACTTAGTCTTTCATTTGACAATTATGGTGCATTTATATTATAATTACATCAAAGTATACGTATAAAAATTGTGGGTTTTTTATCTAAAATGAAGACTATGCTTTCTACACTTTTATTTACTAAATCGGTGAATCCCCCCAACTTTAACAACTAAAATTTTCTGAGACAATTACTAAATATCCACTAGAGGGGAGAACTGCTCTGTGCTAAGACCTGGTGTCCAAAAGAATTATGGCCTTTGTGGAAGAGAATCTCAAGGTCTGCCTTCAAAATGCTCTGACTTTACTCAATGGAAGGGAACAAGAACTACACAACATGACCAACAGAGTCATGTAACTGAGGCTCATGGGGGCTCACAGAGACTGACCCATCAACAAAAGAGCAGGTATGGACTTATCCCAGGGCCCCTACACTCATGGAGCTGAGGGACACTTTGGTCTTTATGTGGGCCCCCTACCAACTGGAGCAGGGATGGGGGAGGAGGTTTATCCCTGACTCCTACTCTGTTGCCTACAGTTAGATATCTTTTCCCTAACTGGACTGAATTGACTGGCTTTAGTGGAAGAGGTTGCAGTTCTGATGCAACATGAAATCCTGTGGCAGGTTCGTGGGGGGTTCCTTCTCTGAGAAGAAGGGAAATGGGGAATGGGGCAGAAGGTGGGAGGGTAGGTTTGGGAGCAGAGAAGGGAGGGGGCTGTGAATGGGATACTAAAATGAATACATAAAGTTTAAAAAATGCTCTGCTTTTACTATTCAGTGCTTTATGGCATTGATGATTTTGTGCTTTTCACTAAATTTCTAGCCTGTTACATGCTTCATAACTTGTTTTTTTTTAATTTCACTTTCTGGAAGCAGGTAAGTCGACAGCCTAGCTCTGCCAAGACAGGGTAGGTAAGTCCTTCATAACCCCTGCTCTACAATCAATGTCTGTCAGAGAAACGGGACCAAATGACTGAAGATCGATGCTGTAATGTATGGAGAGAAAATGGGAACTGTCCAGGCAGCCACAGGTATGTCATTTCTTAGTTTGGGAAGCTGCAGGCCCTGTACTTCCTATAAAATCAGATATATTTATCCCTCTCAGGTCTCTGAGGTGGTTGAAGAACAGATAGCTAGAGTCTCATAATTTAATTTTGAGTTATTTAGGAGTCAAGAGAGTGTTATGGATCTAAGAAGATACTTTTAAAGTGTTGCCAGTTAGTATGAATGTTGAGTCAGATATAGACCTTTAAACTCATGGAGATGGTTAGATAGTAGAATGTTAAAATCATGTATCAAATACATATGGACTAGTCATTGGGAATGTACGTTAAGCCATATAACCCTCATAACTGTGGCCTAATTACCTCTGTTGTTTTGTATTGTATCTATTATCATAAGAGAAAGAGCCATTTGTTGGACTGAAAGGGGAAACTGTAGGGGGAAATAAGATATACCTTAAATTCAAACTTAAAAGAAAAAAAAAGGGAAGACGATGGGGGGGTTGAGGGTGGGAGGGTGGGACTTGAGGGGGAATAGGGAGGGGACTGCGATTGAGATGTAACTTGAAGAAATAAAAAATAAAGGAAAAAAATTAAAAAAAAAGAAAAGCACAGCTTCATGTTGAGTGTTGCTCAATGGTGAGTTCTTGCCAGTATACATGTAGCCCTAGATTTGACTTGGTATTTAAATGGTGGGGAGGTTGAGATAAAAGAAAACATTACCCACAGAAGTGAAACACTGTAAAACACTAATCTTCTTGCATTTTCTACCAATTATTTTATTTTTTAATTGAAAAGCCCATAAGATTTGATTTTCACATATTCTGAGAAGACTCATACATATAATGAATAAATAATAAAATATATCCTAATGAAACTAATTTTTGTATTTTTCATTTCACCTATACTCATAGTCAATATGCATAACAAGATCTCGTATATCTCAGACTGGGCTTAAACTCACTATGTGGCTGAAGAAGACCTTGAATTTCTGACCATCTTGCCTCTGCCTCCCTTTTGCTAGAATTTACAGGCATTCATCACCATGCCCAGTTTATGCAGTGATGGAGATTGAACTCTTGACTTTGTGTATCCCTGACAAGCACTCTAACAACTAAAAAAAAAAAGTCTTCTAAGCCCTAAGGTATTTATGTTTAAATATCATTTTAATTGAAAAAGAAGTTTGGAAAGCATTAATAGAATGAGGGTACATAAAAAGAAGGGTACACAATGTACACATTATTTTATAAAGTTATTCTTTCTTTAATTAGACTTAAATTATAAAGCTTAAATCATAAAACAGAAGTAGAAGACAATCTCTAAGAGGTAAGTCAAGTATTCTCTCATTTCTGGAAGCTAATGCACTGGTGGTATTCTATGATTATTTGATTCTGCTTGCATTCATTTTCTTGTAAAATTAAAGTCTGAAACTGAGTAAGAAGTTATTGGTTTAGAGTAAGAACAGGGTGTAGAATAGTCTTGTGGAGTTAAGATTGGCAATATGTGTCCATAAAACAAATAACAAATCTTTGGCGTCTGAAGGGACACTATTTGGAAGAAGGAAAGGGACTAGCCAAGGGTAATAGTGAAGTGAATATGAGAAAAATACAATGGTAAATATGAACAAAAATGTCATATGGTCAATTCTGAAAGCATATATACAAATACAATTACACAGACTGAGTATACAGATAAATGTGTATAACACCAGTCAGTGAGCAAAGAGGCCATGATTTGAAAGAGATCAATGTGGGGTATAGGGGAGCATTTAGAAGGAGGAATGGGAAGAGAGAAATGATATTATAATATTACAATTTCAAGAACAAAAGAAAAATGATGTAATGAGCCATTTTTATATGCTAAAATTTTCAAATGAAAGTCATAAAAGACAATTGTACTAACCATATCTTAAATATATGTTAATTAGATTTATATAGCTTAGAGGAATTATATTCATTTAAGAAATATCTACAATTTAGATATTTCTGCAGTTATTACCTGTTATGCTTTATAAAATAAATACTGATGCATTTCTGGGAGAAAATTTGTCAATGGTTTGTTGTATACAATCTTAAAATGTGTAGAATTCCTGTTTTTTAATGAAGTAACACAGATTAACTATCTGTTTGACTTGTTAAAATTGGAGGGAGGAGACAGTGATGGAGATGTAACTTGAAGTAATAAATAAACATTAAAAAATAAATGTCAAGATATTTGAGGGTATAGAAACCATTTTTTATATCATATTAGCAGTTGAAAAGGGATAACAGTGTGAACTTCGTGCATAAAGCAATAAAATGTTTGAAATATTCAAAAGAGAACAAATTCACTTACTATCATTGCTTTCTTGACATTATACATCAGAACAATATTACACAAATTCATCTGTATTGTCTATTACCTTTATCATTGTATTAAGTATTACTGTATTTTTCTGAAAAGCCTTCTATCCAGAGGTCAGAAGAGTATAGAGTATGTTTCCACTATTATGTGACAGACCATGGAGAAAGCATTCAAAAGTTTCCTACTAAGAAAATGGTTTTCTTCAAAACTAAATTCAAAGTGGCATTGTTATTACTAAAGTTATATGTTTTAAATTTCACTCCAGATTACCTGCTCATTCTTTGGATCAACAAAAATAGTGGCTGATACTAATGGTTGGGTAGATTTTTAAAATGGGATGAAATCTATATGCTGTTATAAACTTCAAGATTAAGATAAGTTATCAGATGGATTGTCTACATTGTGGGTGTGGGGGGGATGTGATTTACAGATGTGTGACGATCTCTTTTCATAAATTGATTCCAAAGGTACATATGCAAAAAATAGAATTCCAAATATGACATCATAACTTAGAGAGTTTTTGGTCTCTCCTGGTCATTTCAAGGAATAATACTCACTTTTTCATTGTGTTGATTTTTACTTAAAGATTATTTTGTGTAGAGCCAGTGATATGCAAATGTCTTACATCAAAATGTGAATTTTTTATTTTTTAATATTTACTTATTAATTCAGGTTACATCTCCATTACAGTGTCCTCTTTCCACCTCTCCCAGTCTCTCCCTCCCACCCTATATCCCCTGTCCCTTCCATCCTACTCCTCTGGAGTGGAGTGTCCCTATATAACAGTCCCCTGCCCCATGATAGCAGTCATATGAGGGTCAAGAGCCTCCTTATACACAGGGGGCTTACAAGGGCAACACCACTAGGGCAAAGTGTCTCATTGACAGGAAACAAAGTCTGTGTTTATGTTCCCTATGATGCATTGGCTGTATCATAGTTATCCTGTACTAAATGGCTAAAATATGATTATAAGTGAATAGATGCCACGTGCATCCTTCTGAGTCTGGATTGGCTCACTCAGGATGAGCTTCCCTAGTTCAATCCATTTGGCTGCAAATTGCATGATTTCATTGTTTCTGATAGCTGAGTAATATTCCAATGTGTAGATGTTCCACAGTTTTTTGTTTTGTTTTGTTTTATCCATTCCTTGGTTGAGGGACATTTGAGTTGTTTCCAGTTTCTAGAAATTACCAATAAGGCTGCTATGAACATAGACGAGGAAACTTCCTTGTGATTTGATGAGGAATTATTTGGATGTATACCTAGAAGTGGTATGGCTCTGTCTTGAGGTAGACCTCTTCCAAGTGTTCTAAGATATGGCCAGACTGACCTCCATAGTGAGGTCACAAGTTTGCACTACCACCAGCAATGGAGGAGTGTTCCCCTTTCTCCACAACCTCACGAGCATGTGCTGTCATCTGAATTTTTGATCTTAGCCATTCTGACAGGTGTGAGATGGAATCTCAGAGTCGTCTTGAATTGCATTTCTCTGATGATTAAAGATGCTGTTCATTTCTTCAAGTGTCTCTCAGCCATTAGGGATTCCTCCTTTGTGAATTCTCTGTTTAGCTCTGTTCCCCATTTTTTGATTATTTGGTTTCGTGGCATTTAATTTCTTGAGTTCTTCAATATCATCAGATTGACCTCCATAGTGGTTGCATAAGCCTTCACTCCCACCAGGAATGGAGGAGAGTTCTCCTTTCTCCACAACCTCACCAGCTTAGAAAACTTTGAATAGCTCTGCCTCAGGACCCATCCATACCACTTCTGGGTATACATCCAAATGCTTTCTCATCAAATCACAGGAAGTTTCCTCATTTATGTTCATAGCAGCCTTATTTGTAATAGCTAGAAACTGGAAACAACCCAGATGTCCCTCTACCAAAGAATAGATTAAAAAAACTGTGGTACATCTACACAATGGAATATTACTCAGCTATCAGAAATAATGAAATCATGCAATTTGCAGCCAAATGGATGTAAATAGAGAAGCTCATCCTGAGTGAGCTAATCCAGACTCAGAAGGATGAACATGGCATCTATTCACTTATAGTCAGATTTTAGCCATATGGTACTGGATAACTATACTACAACCAATGCACCAAAGGGAACATGAACATAGACTTTGTTTTCTGTCAATGAGACACTTTGCCCTAGTGGTGCTGCCTTGTAGGCCTCCAGTGTATAAGGAGGCTCTTGGTCCTCATATGACTGCTGAACTGGGGCAGAGGACTCTTATGTAGGGACACTCCACTCCAGAGGAGTGGGATGGAAGGGATAGGGGGTAGATCGTGGTAGGGTGAGACTGGGATGGGTGGAAAGAGGGCACTGTGATGGAGATATAACCTGAAGTAATAAATAAATATTTTAAGAAAAGAATACCAATAACCTTTTAAGAAAGTTAAAATAGTGTTTAGTGTTTTAGATAGGAATTGGAGTACTTTTAGGTATTAAAATAGTTTTAGATAGATTATAAATTTTAGATTATAAATTTTAAGTTATAGGGTTTAAGTATTTTGTAGATGTTTGTTAAATATTAATAAATATAAGTTTTTATGAATTTAAAAAAATTCTTGATTTCTTTGTAAATTTTGGATATTAGCCCTGTGTCAGATGAGGGGTTGGTGAAGATTTTTTTCCAATCTGCAGGTTGCCATTTTGATTGATTGACAGTGTCCTTTTTTGTGAAAAAACAATCAGTTTCTTTCTTTTTTTTTATTTCTTCAAGTTACATCTCAATGGCAATCCCCTCCCTACTCCCCCTCCAGTCCCACCCTCCCACCCTCAACTCCCCATCCTCTTCCTTTTCTTTTAAGTTTAAGGTATATCTTATTTCCCCCAACAGCTCCCCGTTTCAGTCCAACAAATGGCTCTTTCTCTTATAATAATAGATACAATATAAAACAACAGAGGTAATTAGGCCACAGTTATGAGGGTTATATGGCTTAGCATACATTCCCAATGTCCAGTCCATATGTATTTGGCACCTGACTTTAACTTTCTACTATCTAACCATCTCCATGAGTTTAAAGTTCTATATCTAACTCAACTTTTATACTAACTTGCAACACAATTTTAAAAGCATCTTCCTAGATCTATAACACTCTCTTGACTCCTAAACAACTCAAAATTTAATTATAAGACTCTAGCTATCTATTCTTCAACCACCACAGTGTCTTTTGCCTTATAGAAGCTTTTAAGTTTCATGAGGTACCATTTATTGATTGTTGGTCTTAGATCCTGAGCTTAGGTGTTCTGTTCAGGAAGTTGTTACCTGTGCAAATGAGTTCGAGGGTTTTCCCCACTTTCTCTTAATAGATGTATGTCAGGCCTTATGTTAGGTCTTTGATCCACTTGGACTTAAATTTTGTACAAGGTGATAAGTGTGGGTCTAATTTCAATCTTTTCCATGTGGACATCAAGTTGGAGCAGCACAATTTGTTGAAGATGCTGTCCTTTTTCCATTGTACAGTTTTGGCTTCTTTGTCAAAATGTAAGTGACCATAGGTGTGTGGGTTCATTTCTGAGTCTTCAATTCGATTCCATTGATTCACTGGTCTGTTTCTACACTTGTTCCATGCTGTTTTTATTGCTATCTCTCTGTAGTACAGCTTTAAATCTGGGATGGTGATACCTCCAGATGTATTTTTATTGTACAAGATTGATTTAGCTATTCTGGTTTTCTTGTATTCCATATGAAGTTGAGAATTGCCTTTTCCAGGTTGATGAAGAATTGTGGTGGTATTTTGTTAGGAATTGCATTGAATCTGTATATTGCTTTTGGCAGGATGGCCATTTTTATTATGTTGAGCCTACCTATCCATGAGCATGGGAGATCTGTCCATCTTCTGATATATTTTTCATTTTCTTTCTTCAAGGACATAAAGTTCTTGTCGTACAGGTGTTTCACTTGCTTGGTTAAAGTTACCCTCAGGTGTTTTATGTTGTATTTTGTCAAATGCCTTTTCAGCATCTAGTGAGATAATCATGTGTTTTTTTTTTTTTAAACTTGTTTATATGGTGACTTATGTTGATAGACTTTCATATGTTGAACCATCCCTGCATTCCTGGGATGAAGCCCACTTGATCATGGTATATGATACTTTTGATGTGTTCTTGGATTCAGTTTGCCAGTATCTTATTAAGTATTTTTGCATCTATATTCATGAGAGATATTGGTCTGAAGTTCTCTTTCTTTGTTGGGTCTTTGTGTAGTTTAAGAATCAGGGTGACTGTGGCCTCATAGAATGAATTTGGCAGTGTTCCTTCTGATTCTATTTTGTGGAAGAGTTTGAAGAGTATTGGTATTAGCTCTTCTTTGAAGGTCTGGTAGAATTCTGTGAAACCATCTGGATTTTGGCTGGAAGATTTTTAATGACTGTTTCTATTTCCTTAGGGGTCATAGGGCTGTTAACCTGATCTTGATTTAAATTCAGAAGGTGAAATCTATCAAGAAAATTGTCTATTTCACTTAGGTTTTCAAATTTGGTGAGGTGTAGTTTTTTAAAGTAGGACCTAAAGATTCTCTGGATTTCCTCGATGTCTGTTGTTATTTCCTCTTTTCATTTCTGATTTTGTTGATTTGGGATTTTTTTAATGCAAATGAAGATTGTTTTGTTGAGTTGTCTAAAGGCAAGTTATGTTTACTATAATTAAGATTGAAATATAAAAGATGAGATTTACTTTATTTGGTCATTCAAAGCAGAAATAATTGTTAAGTACCTAGTTTTTTCACAATGTTTTATATGTATGGGATATAATTAAACAGAAAAAAAATGCTGACTGTATTTGTGACTTTTCTGATGATTACATTCATTTTTTTTATTCCCCAACATAATCTTTTTATTGATTATTTAGGAATTTCATACAATGTACCCCAATAACACTTGTTTCCTTTTACTCCCAGATCCACTCTTCTACCCTTGTGCAATCCCCAAAACACCACCACCACTGCCACCACCACCACCTTCAAGAACAACAAAACCTCCACCAAGTACAATTTGTGTAGCCCGTATCTCATTGGAGCATGGTCAAATTCCCAGAAGCTAGCTCCTTAAAGAAAAGCGAGTCCTCCCCGAACCCTGGCCAGAATCTATCAACTGTGAAGAGCTACAGTTCAGTGTCGTTATCACATTTTTAAAGAACTCTCCTCAATGGCTTCCTGTCTGGCCTGGTTTTTCTGTTGTTGTTGTTGTTGTTGTTGTTCTTTTGAAGATAGCAAAAGGTTGTCACAGGAGCCTTCAATGTCTCTAATTCTCAGTTATGAGTCTACCTGTAGTCGTCTACAATACCACTTCAAAGAGCTTCTTTGCACATAGCAGCTGGCAACAGCATGGATCATGGACATCAACCTGGTCCCTGGCTGCAGCATGAATCATGAACATCAGCAAAGCCTTGGGCACAGCATGGACCACAGACATCAGCAAATCCCACTGTGGTAGAAAGGATCACAGAAGGCTTCCCCCAACACACAGAAGGCTTTTGAGGAGACTTAGTCCAGAAAATAAACCATTTTTCATTTCTGGTATCTTGTTCCTTCTTGCTCAGAATCAGCAACGTGTCTGGGGGCAGGAATTTTACGAGCTCTAGCATGCTGTACACCACTCTGCCCTCAGCATTGGCTGCCCTGCCGGGACACAAACTTCATGTCTGCACACATGGCCCCTGGTTCTCCTCCCCACAGCAGGGTGAGCAGCACGGGCAGAGGAGCAGTCCAGCCGAGGCAGCCTCAACAGCAGCTTCATGCCTGTCCTTGCAAACGGTGGGCTTAGACTCGGATGAGGACGAGGCACGCCAGTAGCTCCTGGAGCCTTCCAGTGGCCAGCGTGATTTGAAATCAATTGTGGTATTGAATGTAACAATATAAAGCCTTAGTTAATAATTCAATTAACTTTGCAATTTAATATATGCCCAGACAATTTGTGAAATGTGGATTTTATTTTTGAGAACTGTTTGACAGAGCATTTGAGAATCAAAGGAAGTATATTATTGAGTTTTTCTTCTGCCTCTCCTCTCCTCTCTCCTCCCCTTCCCTGCCCTCCCTTCCCACACTTTCTCCCTCCTTCCTTCCCTCCCTCCTTCTGTTATTACTTTTTTTGTCTCTCCATGACAAATACATAAGACAGAATGTAAAAGTAAGAGCAGAGGAATAGTTTATTTGACTTACTTTTAGAAAACTCCATCTACAGTAGACTGGATCCATTTCTTCCCAAATTAAGAGATCCCAGCCATAACCTTGTGGCCTTGGAGACATGTTGAGAGGCTGCTTGCTCAAGACAGCCAGGACTTGAAGACAAATAAAACAAGAGGTGAGGGTAAATTATTTGATGCATATTGATAGTGAACTACATACTCCAAATAGTCCTCACCTGCAGAAGTTTCTAGTAGCACCAATAGTAGCTTCCATTTCAAAATTCCCAGTGAAACAACCCTTTGATGAAGTTGGATCTTCAGTGATATGATTGCTTCTCAATGTTTCCTTCAACTGAGGACCAGTCCTTAAGACATGAGCCTTTTCGAGAGTATTTTATATCCAAGACATAACAATTTTATAGCTCATATATTAAGTATAAATAGAGGCTAAAACATATATAGAAAATTCATATATGCAAAGGAAAGAGCAAAGACATTATTGATGCCTTAAATATTAAGAAGAACAATTACATAGAAATAGAGGTGATTTCATATTTTCAGAAGAAAAGAAATCCATACAGAAACCTACTACTGTAGAAATATATACATATATGTGTATATATGTGTGTGTGTGTGTGTGTGTGTAGTGTGTGTTTAATGAAATTATCCTTAAAGTGGTCAATACTCTAAGTAGAAAATAGATACCCATGCTAACAAATAAAAATCTAGATAGAGAATTGGGCTACAGCTTTATGAGTTGTTGGTCAATGGAGTCACATATACTTCCATGAATTATATGTTACTGCCAGTATTCCGGGTGAATCGCTAGAACTTGACCCTATTGCTGAAGACACCACATGTCTGAGGCACAGAACATAGAGACAACAAGCTGGTACTTACCTGCAAGCTTCATCGTGATGGTTGTGGAAGGTGTTATGCACAGTACTGGAAGAGAAAAGTAAGCCTCGATGTCACCTAGGTATGAAGCTTGCAAGGTATAACAATGGCTTTGTGGGCAATATAGGCCCTCTGGTCCAATAATGAACCAACTAAAATAGAGCTGAACAACTACTTTCTGATTGAATCACAGGCCTGTTCCATGAAATGGAACCAACAACTGATACTATTAAAGGTTGAAAGGCTAGAAAACTCAAAGGCCCTAGGGAAGAAACCATACTATTATTCTAAATGGACACAATCTTAGAATGACTTATAGCTGTATCTATAGATCAGAGCCCTACGGGAGAAGTTCCTCCTTATAGTAGATGTTAATTACCACAAAGATTTCCCAAATGGTCTAGGTGCAGAAAACAAGGTGGTGGAGTGTGCAGCTCTAAATATAACTTTCCCACCCTACCCTTCAGATCTTTGTAGAAGAGGCAGCAGAAGGACTGTAAATGCCAAATGTAGTAGATAACCTCAAGTTAATATTCTTATTCAGACATAAATGAGCAGATGCACTTGTGGACTCATTGTGGTTCTTACAGCATGCACAAGACCTGAACAAGCTTTGTCAGACAAAATCCTCACATAGAGAAAGAGCAGGGAAAGTCAGTTTTGATTAATGACAATACACCAGGGCAGGCTCTGATTTTGTGACTTGGAGGAGGCACCACAAGCCAGACTGAAAGGACAAAGAAGAAAAAAAATCTCCAAGTTGGATAGGATGAGATAGTAAAATAAATACTGCCATAAAGGGATGAGTTGAGAGGGGTGAATATATTAAAAATGAATTATATATAATTATAAATGAATTAATAAAATATTTTAAGTAGCTATAAATTACCAAAAGGAAGTGATTATATCAATAATAGACAACAAAACAAAAAATTACAGCTGTTTAGCAAAAGGAACTTGCTTTAAAAGCCGCAAGTAGAGTCTTAGTCATTTTAGGAATTAACTCAAATGTATTTGTAATGAATGTAGAAAATTAATTTCTATATTTGAAATTCTTGAAGGCATTATCACTATGATAATTTAAAATATTAATATAGAGTTGAAGATATGATATTACAATATTACAACATATGCTGTACAAGCAGAAGGAGGCAAAGGGCTCTAGCTCAATGATCATCACTATACACATACACACACACATATATGCACATGAACACACACACACACACATACTCACGAAGACAAATAGAACTATAAGATATGTGTTGTTCCATAAATATGATTACATTTTACTTTGTTAGGTGTCTTCTGGGTATTTATTACTTAAGCATGACTTTTCTAGATTATTTTTGAAATAGTAGTATACAAGTGTATTTATTGATACTACTCAAAGGTACTAACTAAGGTAAATATGTTTAAATCCAGAATTTTCTCCCAGAGATTTGCCTTTATTTTTCTCTTCATAGCTTTATGTTTTTTTTATGTTTACACATCCTCTTCCTATGATAAAACTCTAGTTTAAAGATATTATTGGCAGTTGTATCTGGTCTGGAGGCACAGATTGATTTATTATCTGCTTTCATTAGTTCAACCTGCTACAGATATTAACTCCTGCACTGATACTTGGCAAGGTTAGGAAGGCTATTCTGTGTTCAATCGGAAACTCAAATCTGTTATCTGCCAGAACTAAAATCTTTACTCTGACTCAAACTGTGTTCAGGGAAAAATAAATGGAAGGAAATGTGACAAAATACTCTATACAAGATTCTTTATAGACTTTGTATACACAATTGAACTTAAAGCACCTTTGCAAGAAAATTTTTAAAATAAACAAATTTATTAATTCTACATCATTTCAAGGGTTCCAAGAGATAACCATTCTTTGCAGGGCACCGAGAGTGCTGAATCAGCAAAAGAGAGACTCTTGGTGCAGAGATAAGACTCAGGGATCAAGTAGATGACGAGATTAAGCTAAGGCTTGAAGGGAAAGTAATGGGTAATATGCTCCCAAATTGAAAGGGGTTTTAAAGTACAGGTTTTACTGCTAACTCTGGAAACTAAAAGTAGCTTTGCTTCCTCTAGTAGCAGAGGTATTAGGGGGATGAAACATAAGCCATTTCAGTGTAAGCGGATTCACTTTGAGAAAGGCACACATCTGTGCTCTGTGGATACTGTGGGCTAATCTGCTGAGGAAATGGTCTTGGACATATAGAAATATAGCAGCTAAAGTCACTGTGGTCCAGTGCATTCAGACATTTTTCACAGCCTGGGAGCTTTGGTCCTTTAGAATAATTTTATAAAAGAGACTAGTTCAGACTTTAAGCAGTGTTCATGCTTATGTCTTTCTGATACTGTTCAGTATGCATCTCATGTGTAAAGCTGAATGTAAAGGTATTGGCATGTCTAGGGACCACACGTCAAATAACCTCCTTTTTGGAACCTCAGTGAATTTATTTTATTATTAATTTTTATTAAGAATTGGAATTCATATTTCTTCCATAAAGGCAAAAAGACTTCTATCAGTGGCCAGATTTATACAAATGGTGCTGGTTTGGGGGCACTGGCAGATAGCAGAGGGCTGTATATCCAGACAATCGTAGTTCAGTAATTTAAAAAATTTCCTCTGGGTGAAAAAGGAAATAAATTTTATATGAATATACATATTTTTAGAGGAATTATAGCTTTCTTGGGTACTAGATATAAGCCTCAAAGCAAAATTCATGAAAGACCAATATAGATTTCATCTTAATTTCAGAAATTATGAACATTTCTTCCTGAAATAGGCCTTGTCACTTATTGTTGGCTAGTAAACTAAGTTAATATGTGGGGAAGATTATATTTTAGTATGAGGGTGAAATGATGAGTGTTCATAGTATGCAGATGTCCTGTTTTGATCTTTCAGAATATTTTAAAGATACTACTATTGATATGATATATCAGTAGAACCAGGCCTCTGGTTCTAGTGGCCTGTTCTTCTGTCTAATTTGCATTTTTAAAATTTCATAGCATTTCTTTTAGGTGTCACTAACTATTTGTTCTCTCCTCTATACAGTATTTGATATTTATTTTCTACATCATGTACTGTTCTTTCAAATTCTTACATCTTGTATTTTTCATGTGTTTTATGGACACTTGTTTAGATTATGTATTACAAACATATTGACTTACCACTAATTAATGTCAAACATTTTTTAATAATGACCATGTGAAGCTTATTTGATATATTAGGAATGTGTTTTTGTCTGATTTAGTTACATGAAAATCACATCCAATTGAAATAATATGTATGTGTATATTAAATCCATAAACATATATGATCCAAAAGTGCATTAAATATATAATTGCATAATTTATTATATGATTATTATTTTCAGTGAAAATATTCTCATAATATTGAATCTTTACCTAAGTGCCCACAGCTTCGGTTGAATATATAACTCAGAACTGTGTTGTATGTCTAAGATACTTATTTGATGCCTGCATTGGAAAAAATACATGAAGAAAAATTTGTAATCATTTTGTTAAACTGTGGTACATTTACACAATGGAATATTATTCAGCCATCAGAAACAAGGAAATCTTACAACTTGCTGCCAAATGGATGGAACTAGAAAAGCTCATCCTGAGCGAGCTAAACCAGACCCAGAACAATGAACATGGCATCTATTCACCTATAACTGGATTTTAACCATATAGCACAGGATAACAATCCTACAGCCAACAGGCCAAAAGGAACAGCTACATATAATTTGTTACCTGTTAGTGGGACGATTTGCCCTAGTGGAGTTTCCATATAGGTCCCCAGTGCAAGAGGAAGCTCTTAGCCCTCATATGACTGATGAACTGAGGGGGTCTGAGATGTTGGGCATCCCACACCGGAGGAGGGAGGAGTAGAACAGGTGGGAGGGGGTTAGGGGGTAGGAGGGTGGGACTAGGAGGGGTGGAGAAAGGAGACTGTGATGGAGATGTAACTTTAAGTAATAAATTAAGATAAAAAAGGAAGAATATGAAAAGATACAGGGACTATACTCAAACAACACAACTAATATTGTGGCTAAAATATTGAATATTGAAAACACCAACTGTTGGAAGAGAGTTGAAGTAAAAAAACTCCTTTGTTACTGTTTGTAATGTAAAATAGTATAGGTATTTGGGAAGGACGTCTTGCAGTCCTTATCAGTGGCCAACATCAAAATAAATGGTGAGAAACTTGAAGCATTTCCTCTAAACTCAGGGACAAGACAAGAATGTCCACTTTCACCATATCTTTTCAATATAGTACTTGAAGTTCTTGCTAGAGCAATAAGACAACTAAAGGACATCAAGGGGATAAACATAGGAAATGAGAAGTCAAATTATCCCTATTTGCAGATGATATGATAATATACATAAGCGACCCCAAAAATTCCACCAGAGAACTCTTACAGCTGATAAACACCTTCAGCAAAGTGGCTGGATACAAAATTAATTCAAAAAAATCAGAAGCCCTTCTTTATACAACAAACAAATGGGCTGAGAAAGAAACAAGGGAAACAACCCCCTTCACAATAGCCACAAACAACATAAAATACCTGGGGGTAATTCTAACCAAGCAAGTAAAGGACCTGTACAACAAAACTTCAAGTCCTTGAAGAAAGAAATGGAAGAGGCCTTTAGAAGATAGAAAGATCTCCCATGCTCATGGATAGGTAGGATCAACATAATAAAAATGGTCATCCTACCAAAAGCAATATATAGATTCAATGCAATTCATATCAAAATACCAACACAATTTTTTATAGACTTGGCAAGAGCTAGTCTCAATTTCATATGGAACAACAAAAAGCCCAGAATAGCTAAATCAATCCTGTACAGTAAAAAAAAATCTGGAGGTATTACCATCCCAGATTTCAAGCTGTACGATAGAGCAATAGTTGTAAAAACAGCATGGTATTGGTATAGAAACAGACCAGTAGATCAATGGAATCGAATTGAAGATCCAGAAATAGACCCACACACTTATGGCCACCTAATTTTTGACAAAGAAACCAAAACGGCACAATGGAAGAAGGACAGCATCTTCAACAAATGGTGCTGGTCCAACTGGATGTCCATTTGTAAAAGAATGGAGTTAGACCCATACTTATCACCTTGTACAAAACTTAAGTCCAAGTGGATCAAAGACCTTAACATAAGGCAGGTCACACTAAATCTACTAGAAGAAAAAGTGGGAGAAACCCTCGAACTAATTGGCACAGGCGACAACTTCCTGAACAGAACACCAACAGCTCAGGACTTGAGATCAACAATCAATAAATGGGACCTCATGAAACTGAAAAGCTTCTGTAAGGCAAAAGACACTGTCATTCGAACAAAACGGCAGCCTACAGACTGGGAGAAAATCTTCACCAACCCCATATCTGACAGAGGGCTAATATCCAAAATCTACAAAGAACTCAATAAATTAAATGCCAAGAAACCAAATAATCCAATCAAAAAATGGGGGACAGAGCTAAATAGAGAATTCACAAAGGAGGAATCCCTAATGGCTGAGAGACACTTGAAGAAATGCTCAGCATCCTTAATCATCAGAGAAATGCAACTCAAGACGACTCTGAGATTCCATCTCACACCTGTCAGAATGGCTAGGATCAAAACCTCAAATGACAGCACATGCTGGCGAGGGTGTGGAGAAAGGGGTACCCTACTCCATTGCTGGTGGGAGTGCAGGCTTGTGCAACCACTATGGAGGTCAGTCTGGCGATATCTTAGAAAACTTGGAATAGCTCTGCCTCAGGACCCAACCATACCACTTCTGTGTATACACCCAAATGCCTCTTCACGGAATCATAAGGAAGTTTCCTCATCTATGTTTATAGCAGCCTTATTTGTAATAGCTAGAAACTGGAAACAACCCAGATGTCCCTCAACCGAAGAATGGGTTTTATCAAAATAATACGTAATTCAGAAATCCAATTGGCATGCAATCAAACATAATAAAAAATCTCTATTCCCCAAATCCTGCATAATACATTGTCAGAGTTTGGTGATATTTTTAAACTTGGAAAATTAAGTGCCCTTCATTTTGTCAATGGATAAGACACAGTCTAAAAAAGATAATTGAAAAACTATAAATGAAAATAAACTTAAAAACTTATGAAAACATTAAGAAAACCTTAAATGTTTATTACTCAGTGAAAGAAATTAAACTGGAAATGGTACATTCATTGTGACTCAAAGAATTTTGTGATTTTCCAGCAGTTGTAAATGGAGGGATAAATTAATTGAGAAACAAAGCATAATGGATATTTAGGAAAATGAATTTATTCTGTATTATATAATAATATATAACAATCTGATGCATATTATTATATCTTTGTCCAAACCATAGAATTTTGGGGTGGGGTGTGGCTAATTAACTTGCCAATGTGTTGATGGATGTTGTTACGTCCATGTATATAATAGGAAGTTCTAATTCAATTTAAAGAAAATGACATGAAGCATGGAGTTGTAACCGAACTTTTAAATTATTATTTAACACTTATTTATTTATTACTAAATTCACTTATATACAAACACCAACAATTTCTTAACTATTAATCCTATAAAATCCTACAACCCCTTTAACCTATCCACTAAACCTACTGATAATTAATTTTCTAACCTTTTAGAATGATACAGTCTCTGGGGCAGGTCCTCAGTCGTCAGGAACACAGTCTTTGTTGTAGATTCTTATATTTTTGGTTGTGAGCCTAGCCTTTAACGGCTGAGCCATCTCTCCAGCCCTAGTTGTAGATTCTTTAACGCACTTAGCAGTCCTTTTTCTGGATCTCTCAGATGCAGGTTCGTCAGGGTAAGTTGGTTATTGCAGTCTCAGCTTAAATAAGGCTTCGTGCTTTCTTCTCTGTGGGAGACCCCAGCCGTCTGCAGGCCAACTTACTTCTTTTGAATCAGGAACTCAACTGCTCTGCCTCAGTCCTTAAAGCCAGGCACAATTTCCTTTAGGCCACTGATCGGACAGAACAAACCCCTCTAGGCAAAAGCTGAGCCACAGGGTTTAGTCCTTGGCCTTTTGGTGTCTTGCTCAGGCTTTCTTTGCTCACCAGCTTCTTTCTGCTTCAGGGAAATCTGGCCATCATATGATGGCCAGCACTTTTTTCAGCAGGACTCTTGAAGCTCTCTAGCATCAGGGGCCTCTTCTCTTTCTGTGCTCCATGCACTGTCCTTAAATAGGAGGAACTCTGTTTCAGCTTAATTTGGGCTCCACCCACTTAGCAGCTGAAAACAATGTCAGGCCAGATACTTTGTTTCTTCAAGTCCATTAAGTCTTTCCTGTTTTCCTGACTTCAAACTTGTTTTTCAGTCTATTGAGTCTTTCCTGTTTTTCCTGACTTCAACCTTGTTTTTCAGTCTATTAAGTCTTTCCTGTTTTTCCTGACTTCATGCTGATAATGCTCTTCAGGCCCCGAATTAAGAGACAGTATCAGAAACTCCTATGTATTTTCTAAATCTAATTTATCTAACCCCTACATGGAGTAAAGGATATATATATACATACTCCTCTCTCTCTCTCTCTATATATATATATATATGTATATGTATTTATAGATAGATAGATAGATAGATAGATAGATAGATAGATAGATATGTGTGTGTGTGTTTGTATATGTATGTGTGCATGTATGTAGGTGTGTATGCATGTATGAATTCTGGGGAAGTGGATATAGAGGAATTTTAGTTCAGCAACATAGCTGTTCTGATCGCATCAAAAATACCTAGGCTTGTGTGATCTGTCTGGAATACAGATATGCCCTTATATCATGCCTTTAATCCCAAAAGATGATATCTAACTGAGGACAAAGTGGCAAATCAAACAAATATCTGATCATATCGGATATGCCCAATTCTCAGGAGAACAGCAGAGAAAAGAGAAGCTACTTAAGAGAACAGCTCAAAGAGAGGGAGGAGGAAGCAGTTTTACTGAGACAGTTTTGCAGGGACAGGTTATGATGAGAACGAGCTAGACACAGGTGAAGACAGAAGAGTCAGAGAATGAAAAGTAGCAAGAATATTGGAACATATTGTTAGAGTTAGTTTGAGGCTAAGCAGAGCAATTTAGTCAGAAGTTGAGTGTTTATCTCAATAAAGATAAAAGAGCATCAGATACTCATCAGTAGAACATTAGACAAGATATCAGACGCTTTTCAAGAATCTTTAATCCCCAAATGCATCATGCTCAGAAGGCTACAGGGACAGAAGGACTGGGTACTACAGGCCTGGGTGTTCCTCCACAAGCTCACTGCGTAGGGTTCTCACAGAATTCTGTTCTTCACTTTCTGGCCTAATGTCCACTATGGTTACCCTGTACACTATTTATTGAATTCAGGTAAAATTCAAATTATCTTCAATTTTATCGGTAATTAAAATGTAAACATAAAGTTGGCTCTCATAAGTACAACAGGGTTGTTCAAAATCTTCAAAATGAATTTTTACTCTAATGTGTCTCTGACTGTTGAAAAAGTCAAGGTATTTTCTAAGGACACTAAAGTGTATCTGATTTTGGTTTAGAAATAGAGTGCTCATGTTTGATTACAGAACAGTGCCACTCAAATAACTCAGAGGTTTTGCAGTCTCAGGCTTCTCTCAAAAAGAACACTGATTTTCATAAACGTTCATTTCCGATTACAGCCCACTAGAAATCCCTGAGGACTTCCATCTGTAGGAGCCAGGCTCTTTCCATGAAAGACCTGTGCTTACAATGCTCCCTGTGTAATTATACTTCCTGTATGTGACCTACTTCTCCAGTTCTGAATGATGACCTCATGTCTGAGTGTGCTGAGTTAAGGAGTCTTTACTTTTCTGTCACTAACAAAAGTTTAGCAAAGAGCCTTTAGTAGAAGATTCTGATAACACAGTTAAGACATCATTTCACAAACTAAATGTTATGAAATATATTGTCTTGCTTTATAATCTTCTGATTCTGTGATCCCCAGATACAAAAGTTTTATTTTGCATACAGCCTCAGGATTTCAGATTAATTAAACTTTGTGGTAGAAAAAGCTAATTTTTTCCATTGCAGACACGGAAGAACTGATTCAGTATGTGCAGACGGCAATTTGTTCTAATGGTTTATCTTTGTTCCTAACAATTTTTGCTTGTGTATATTTCCACCTGTTAAATTACTCTATAATTTACTGTTTCCTGCCATTTGACAAGAAAACATAACAATCACAATAAAAAGTAATTTAAGGCTATTACCAATCAATGAAAGATGTCCCAGCCTAAAATGAGATTGAAATAATTTATGGGGATTTTCCAGTCACATTAGAATGCAGATTATACCACAGGGGGGAATTGACTTCTCCAAAACTGCAAGCATCATATATTTTCTAATAAGTTCTCACAGCTGAAACAATGTCATTATTGGAAGACAGCACAGGAAATTCAGTGCAAGCTGAAGAATCTTACAAGTAAATGCTGGCAAAAAAAAGGATATTTGTGGACTCATAAGTCACTAATGGATCTGAAGTTAATGCAAAGTGAAGTTAATGCAACATTAAACCTAGCAGGCACATCCAGTTTAATACTGTGGAATGACTCACCACAAGTGTGTGCTGACTGACTTTTTTACACCCTTTACCTAGGAAAACTTTCCTAATAGTGGTTAGCCATTTAGCCATGGTACCCTGTCCCTCTCCTCTGCTCATTATAGCACTGAACTGAGAGGCAGAGCAGAAGCATTTTATTAAGCTAATGAAAGATAACTACAGTCATTCTTCTTTGCTTGGCAAATGAAAGCTTTGTGTTTGAAGACTTTATGAGCAAGAGAGATCCAAGTGTGTCTTCTTACTATTTTATGTTGAACATACATTCAATGAGTTTCACTTACTTATGAATCAGCCTACATTTATCAATAATTGACATTATTTGACTCCCAGAAAATTTCAAACAAATACTGAGGAACTGTTTGTAATTGCAGTAATGACTTGAAAATGAACAATTCTAATACAGCATTTTTTTTTCTCCTGAATAACAAGTATAGGATATTTTAAAATTCTCTTTTTACTTTTTCTGTTTTCTCATTACTCTCATTTTCCCATGGCAATAGGTACCCTAAGGAGAGTAAGAATTAAGTCTTCAAATGATTTGACAAGAGAAATTTAATTATATTTTGAGTGGGGGGGAGTGAGTACAAAGATGTTAACTAATAATGTCATTTACTAAATTGATTAAAATTATTTAACTCAAAGCAAGGATCTTATGAAATTTTTTACATTAAAATAGAGAAGTACAGTTGAAGCAAGGTATTTTTCTTGCTCAGTGACAAGCTTGTCACTAATGCAACCATCTCCAAAGAAAAATCCCTTGCTTCACCTGTAGACAGAACGCTGCCCGAAAAGGACAAAACTTGGAAGCAGGTAAGTCGACAGCCTAGCTCTGCCAAGACAGGGTAGACAAGTCCTTCATAATTACTGCTTTACAATTAATGTTTCTCAGAGATATGGGCCAAAAGGCTGAACATAGATGCCTTGTAATATAAAATTTTTATTTATTCTTATATATTTATTAATATGTAACAATTACCTATAAAGTTCCCAAATCCTAAAACCCAAACCCTAGTTCTAAAAACTAAAATCTAATTAAGAATATCTTAATATATAAAATACTCTAATATCTATAAAAACAAACACTTAACACTAGCTTAAGTTTCTTAAAAGGATATTAATTCTCTCAGGTGGTTTTGCGTGGCTCCATATGGGTGTCTGGTTTCCATCAAATCTTTCAGTCTTAAAGTCTGAGAGTCTTATTCATCAGAACTTAAGGCCAGTTTATAAATTTCATCTGTTTGACCATTGATGTGGGCAGCCTTTAATCAGTCAAGAATTGCCTCTGTGGTCCTAAGGCCCAACTATTTACAAGATTAAAAGTTCCAAATCGCCTGCTCGCCATTCTGATGCTCTGAGGCTCCTAGGGGAGATATTTCTCCATTACTCCTAGAGCATCAGGGAGTATCTGCCTTTACTTTCTCCACTAGTGTGGATTCCCAGCAGGTCCATGCAAAATGGTGATGAGCAGTGGAGCATGATCTCTCAGCATGTGTTGGTAGAGGAAGATGAGGAGAAAGGCCTGGGCAAGGACACGTGGGTTTCTGAATTAAATCCCTTGTGTCGTAATGTGCCTTAATGATCTTGCAGTGAATTCTAGCATTTCCTTGCCATGGTCCCTGGTGGACTTTCAAAGGCATACCTCCACAACAGTGCATCCTGTGGTCCCATGATCAATGACATCATCTGCTCTTAGCAGTCTTTCATGGCATGCCCTTCAGTGTTAAGCAAACCCAAACATAATTTTACCCAAGATGCCAACCTTCCAAAATCCCTATGCTGCTGGACACTACACTAATTTCACTAACCCAACAATAATGCTGTAATGTATGGAGAGAAATTGGGACTGTCCAGGCAGCCAGTTGTCTGTCATTTCTTAGTTTTGGAAACTGCTGGCTCTGCACTTTGTGTATAATCAGATATATTTATGCTTCTCAGGTCTCTGATGTGGTTGAAAGCTCTACCCCTCCCAGGCCCACCCTCCCACCTTCTCACCCTCTTCCCCTTCTCTCACCAATCCTACTCGTTCAGTATGGAGTGCCCTACATAACAACCCCCTTCAGTTCAGCAGCCATATGAAGGCTAAGAGCTTCCTCTTGCACTAGAGGTTTACATGGCAGCTCCACTATGGCAAAGTGTCCCACTAAAAAGTCATAAATTTTATGTTCCTATTCCATTCATTCTGTTGGTTGTGGGATAGTTAAACTATACTAGACATTTGAAGAAATGCTCAACATCTTTAATTGTCAGAGAAATGCAGCTAAATACAACGCTGAGATTCTATCTCACACCTCTCAGAATGGCTAAGATCAAATATTAAAATGATAACACATGCTGCTGGCAAGACTGTGGAGAAATAGGAACACTCCTCCATTGCTGGTGGGAGTGCAAACTTGTACAACCTCTATAGAAATCAGTCTGACGATATCTTAAAACACTTGGAATAGCGCTACCTCAAGACCTAGCCATACCTGTAGGGGTTAGATAAATTAGATTTAGAAAATATATAGGAGTTTCTGATACTGTCTCTTAATTCGGGGCCTGAAGAGCATTATTAGCATGAAGTCAGCAAAAACAGGAAAGACTCATTAGACTGAAAAACAAGTTTGAAGTCAGGAAAACAGGAAAGACTCAATAGAATTGAAGAAACAAAGTATCTGGCCTGACATTGTTTTCAGCTGCTAAGTGGGTGGAGCCCAAATTAAGCTGAAACAGAGTTCCTCCTATTTGAGGACAGTGCGTGGAGCCCAGAAGAGAAGAGGCCCCTGATGCTAGAGAGCTTCAAGAGTCCTGCTGAACAAAGGGCTGGCTATTGATGGCCAGCTATCTCCCTGAAGCAGAAAGAAGCCGGTGAGCAAAGAAAGCCTGAGCAAGACACCAAAAGGCCAAGGACTGGACCCTGTGGCTCAGCTTTTTCCTGGAGGGGTTTGATCTGTCCGATCAGTGGCCTAGGGGAAACTGTGCCTGGCTTTAAGGACTGAGGCAGAGCAGCTGAGTTCCTGATTCAAAAGAAGTAAGTTGGCCTGCAGACGGCTGGGGTCTCCCACAGAGAAGAAAGCATGAAGCCTTATTTAAGCTGAGACTGCAATAACCAACTTACCCTGACGAACCTGCATCTGAGAGACCCAGAAAAAGGACTGCTAAGTGCGTTAAAGAATCTACAACAAAGACTGTGTTCCTGATGACTGAGGACCTGCCCCAGAGACTGTATCATTCTAAAAGGTTATGAAAGTAGTTGTTATAATTATCAATAGGTTTAGTGGATAGGTTAAAGGGGTTGCAGGATTTTATAGGATTAATAGTTAAGAAATTGTTGGTGTTTGTTATAAGTGAATTTAGTAATAAATAAATAAGTGTTAAATAATAATTTAAAAGTTTGGTTACAGGAGGCGCCCAACGTGGGGCATTATGGGTAATTTTATTTTCAAAACTATAGAGAAAACTGCAGATTTTGAAACTATGATGCCAGTTGTTGACAATATGGCAATGTTTACTGCTGACCTCTACACTGTTTTTCAATCAGACCGAATGTTTTATGCTGTTTACTTTTTTTTATTTTATTGGTTTGTCATAAGGAAGACGTCTGTTACACAATTAAAAATTATGGAAATGCAGATTGAGGAGCTTAAGAAAATTCTGGCAGGGCAGGTGACTGGAACTGAGAAAATGGCAAGTTCTTTTCTAGCTAGGTCTCCACAGTCGCCTCAAGTACCAGTAGAAAAGCCACCGCGTGTGCTAGTAGAAAACCAGGTAGGTAATGGTGCTAATGTGGAACCAAGTGCGCCCCCAGAGGAGCTGCATGGTACTGCACAATCACCATCAGCTTTCCAAGTTACGTTTCAAATTAGGCCTGATAATAATGGTCAACTCAATCAGGAATTAACATGGCGTCCAATAGACATTTTGGATTTAAAAAGATTTAAGGAGTCTATTGTCTCTTATGGAATGCACTCATCATTCATTAAACAGATGCTAAATAATTGGGCTATACAAAATAGAGTCATTCCCCAAGATTGGAAGGGACTGATATCAGCTGTGCTAGAAGGTAGCCAGCAATTACAATGGTTGTCATGGTGGAGACATGAAGCCACAAAATTAGAGCAGCAAAATATGGCAAGGGGAATAAATGTCACAACCCACCAAATGCTTGGTGAGGGACCTTATGCTGACATATGGTTACAGACTCAATTTGAAGATGTTGTCATTGAACAATGTCGTGTTGCAGCTCTGAGGGCCTGGGATATGGTAGCTGAGGCTGGGAAAAGGTTTACTTCATTTACCAAGATAATAGAAGGTCCTCAGGAACCCTTCTCAGACTTTTTAGGGAGATTGACTTCAGCTGTGGAGAGAGATGTAGATAACCCTGATGCCAGACAGGACTTGATAAATGCCTTGGCATATGAAAATGCAAATGCTGAATGTCAAAGGGCAATTAGGCCATTGAAAGCTCGAGGAGCCCCAGTAGATGAATGGATAAGAGAAACAGCTGATATTGGTTTTCAAGAGCATCAGACTAATGTCATAGCACAAGCAGTTGCTAGGGGTCTTAATGAGTGCTTTAAAAATGGTGAACTTGGTCATTTCCAAAGATATCGTAAGGCTGAATCCTCCAGAACTCGAAATGATAGGTGCCTGGACTCTGCAGAACATGGTCATAGAAGGGAACGAATGGCTTTTAATGGCGAACATGGTCATAGAAGGGAACGAATGGCTGTTAATGGCAATAGAAGGTTAAGGTCTCCAGGATTTTGTACTCGTTGTGGAAAAGGTAAACACTGGTCCCGGGATTGTAGAGCTCAAACGGATGTCAGAGGTAACCCCTTGCTGGGAAACGAGGGGAGGGGCCTACCGGTTCAGGCCCCCCAAAACAATGTGAACCATCGTCCATCATCCAACCAGAGGGAAACAGACAGTCAGGAAGAACAAAATTAACTATTGCTGATCTTTTACAGGCTACTGAAGGTACTACACTTTAAGATTTGACCACAGATCAATCTAAAACATTATCCAAAACAGATGAATGTGATATGTTAACCACTGGTATCTATGGTCCTTTACCATCAGGGACAATAGGATTAATATTTGGAAAAATTGGATTAACTTGTCAAGGATTCTATATTCATCCAGGTATTACAGATGGAGACTTCAAGGAAGAAATTAAAATTATGACATCCATATGGAAAGAGATGACAATTAATGCAGGGGACAAAATTGCCCAACTGCTGCCGTTTCCTTACACCAAGGGCAAGGTTGTTCCAATAGACAGAACAGGAGCAGTCTACAATAGTGGAAAACGTGTGTATTGGCAAACAATGGTGAGTGATACGAGACCAAAATTAAAAATACAAGTGAATGGTTTTGAAATAGAAGGATTGCTTGACACAGGAGCGGATGTCACTGGCCTTTCACATGAGTCTTGGAATTCAAACTGGCCACTTCAAAGGGTTCCTACACATTTTATAGGAATTGGTAAATTATCACATGTAAAACAAAGTGTACGATGGCTTAACTGTGTGGGACCAGAAGGGCAAACAGGGAAGTTGAGACCTTATGTGGCTGATGTACCCATGAATTTATGGGGAAGGGATCTCTTACAACAATGGGGTACTCAAATTAATATTCCTACAATGCCAGAAATAACAAATGATGAAATGATGGATGCTTTTGAGAAAGGTATTGATATTCATACTCAACAACAATTGCAAGCAATGTCTAGTGTCCAAACACAGAACACCCCAGACATTGAGATTATAGATACTTTTGAGGAAGGTATTGATGTGAGTACTCAACACTGCAAGCTATATCTAGTGTCCAAACACAGGACACCCCAGGTATCGAGTTTCCAAATTTATACTAGGGGCCACTGCTGAAATTCCAACAGCCCTATCCTTGAAATGGCTATCAAATAAACCAGTGTGGCAAGAGCAGTGGCCCATAACAAAGGAAAAATTGGAGGCTCTTGAGCAATTGGTAAAAGAACAGCTGGAGGCTCGTCATATAGAAGAGTCTACCAGCCCATGGAATTCTCCTGTGTTTGTGGTAAAAAAGAAATCGGGTAAATGGAGAATGGTAACAGATTTAAGAGCTGTGAATAGAGTAATTCAACCTATGGGTCCTTTGCAGCCTGGTATGCCTTTACCTTCTCTGTTACCAAAGTCATGGCCTTTAATAGTAATTGATTTAAAAGACTGCTTTTTCTCAATTCCATTGCATAAGAATGATAGGGAAAGGTTTGCCTTCTCTGTACCTACTCTTAATAACAGTAGGCCAATCAAGAGGTATTGTTGGAATGTACTTCCACAGGGAATGTTGAACAGTCCAACTCTGTGTCAATATTTTGTACAAAAACCGTTAGAAATAATGAGTAAGCAGTTTCCTCGATCTATTATCTATCATTTTATGGATGATATTTTGTTGGCTGATTCTGATGTAGTTGTTTTAGAGAACTTATTTAAGGAAATGCAAAGAATTCTACCACTATGGGGGTTAAAAATTGATCCTGAAAAAATACAAAGAGGAGATTCAATCAACTATTTGGGTTATAAAATAAGTCAAAAGAGAATAAGATCGCAAAAGGTACAAATCCGTAGAGACCAATTGAAAACTCTTAATGATTTTCAAAAATTAATGGGAGATATAAATTGGCTAAGGCCCACCCTTGGTTTAAGTACTCATGAGTTAAGTAATTTGTTTCAAACATTACAAGGGGATTCAAATATAAACAGTCCAAGATGTTTAACTACTGAGGCAGAAAAGGAATTAATGTTGGTAGAACAAAGATTGCAAGATGCATACATAGATCGAATTGATCCCCAACTTGATTGTATTTTGGTCATTTTACCATCAACTCATTCTCCTACAGGGCTTATTATGCAACGGGAAGATATTATTATGGGATGGATTTTCTTACCACATAAACAAAGTAAAAAAATAAAGACATACATAGAAAAGATATCTGAATTAATTGTAAAAGGTAGAATAAGACTACATCAATTATAAGGAATAGACCCGGCTGAAATAGTAGTGCCTCTTACTAGTGCTGAGATTATGTCATTGTGGGTCATCAATGAAGATTGGCAAAGAGCTTGCAGTAATTATTTGGGAGAAATTAATAACAAATTTCCAAAAACCAAACGTATACAATTTATAAAAAGAACTATTTGGATTCTTCCTCGTATTGTAAAGGGAACACCAATTCCTGATTCACCAACCTTCTATACTGATGCTAACAAGATGGGAATGGCACGTTATAAGACAGACAAAATCAGCAAGGTAATCAAAAGTCCATATACCTCAGTTCAAAAAGCAGAATTGTATGCAATCCTTATGGTGTTGTTATTAGATTTTCCAGAGTCTCTTAACATAATTACAGATTCTCTATATGCAGAAAGAGTTGTGTTGCACATAGAAACTGCTGAATTTATTCCCGATTACACAGAATTAACTTCTTTATTTATACAATTGCAACAGGTCATCAGAGGTAGAAATAATCCATTATATATAACCCATATTCAATCCCATACAGGTTTGCCAGGTCCACTGGCACAAGGAAATGAGGAAATTGACCAGTTACTCATAGGAAATGTGTTGAAAGCCTCAAAATTTCATCAGAAACATCATGTTAACAGTTCAGGTTTAAAGATAAAATTCTCTATTACCTGGCAACAAGCCAGGGAAATAATTAAAAAATGTCCTACGTGTTCTCTGTATAACCAAATTCCATTACCTGCTGGTAGTAACCCTAGAGGGTTCAATGAAATTTGGCAAATGGATGTTCTTCACTTTGCAGAATTTGGAAAACAAAGGTACGTACATCATACCATTGATACATACTCCGGGTTTCAATGGGCAACTGCTTTAAGTTCTGAAAAAGCTGATTGTGTTATTGCACATTTGTTAGAAATAATGGCATTTATGGGTGTACCTGCACAAATTAAGACTGATCATGCTCCTGCATATGTATCTAATAAGATGAAGCAATTCTTTGCATATTATAATATAAAACATGTTACTGGTATACCACACAATCCTACAGGACAAGCAATTGTAGAAAGAGCTAATCGTACCTTAAAAGAGATGCTTTTTAAACAAAAGGGGGAATTAAAGAATCCCAGGGATAGATTACACAATGCATTGCTAACTTTGAATTCCCTAAATGTTGGTGAAAAGGGTACCACTGCAGCTGAGAGACATTGGGTCATACAAAAAACGGAGGATTAAATCAACCAATATATTATAAGGATATGTTAACTTTAGAGTGGAAACCTGAAATGGTTTTAAGATGGGGACGTGGTTATGCCTATGTGTCTACAGGGAATGAAAAAATGTGGTTACCAACAAAACTTATAAAGATTAGATCTGACCAGGGAGAACCTCCCATTAGCTGAAATATGAATGTCTTCGCATGGTAAGAATATTTTGTTAAGTTTATGGTGTTCATGATATTCCAATCTTTTATCCAGAATGGACAGAGTTTATGCCTTAAAATGGACTTACAAAGTTGTTCTATGCCTTCCATTTGCTCAAATTTAGAGCAAAAATTTATTTTCAGAACCAAGGACTGAATGACAATAACAACAAGACAAATGGGCCAGAAGATTCAACCTAACATACTGCTTCAATCACTGTTTTCTTAAAAACTTTGCATGCAAATCATTTTTAAAAGTGCTAGTCCAAAAAATGATCGATCTTACAGAGACTGGACAATAAAAGCTATAGGTAACTTTCTCGAGAATTGGCCAATATTGTAGAGAGCTGCGAAGTGCCGCGCCCTAAAGATGGCGCCGGTCTCTGCCTTCCACCAGCCCGACGGTGAGTGCTCTCTATGATAATAAGTTCATATTTGGCAAAGACCGCTGATCTGGCTTGCTTCCGCATACGTAGGCCTCTAAGATAGCACCACTTGGCTTTACTTGACTGGCTGTTCATTTAGTATTTAGCCTGTGGGTTGGGTCTGCCTGGGCATTCGGAATTCGGAATTCAGAACACTGTTTTCAAGGGACCTGAATAAACTGCTGAAGAAGAGCTTTTGTGAGTTGCGTCATCCTTGCTGGTCAAGGGGGACGTGACAAGTGGTGGCCCGTACAGGGACCCAGAAAAGACTCAGAACTCCTGCAGTCAGGGGCAACGCGTTGGTAAGTTCCTGGGATAAATCAGGACAATAAAGTTTCACGGAGATAGTGAACACAAAGTAAAGATTCACAGATAATAGCAAACATACGGTAAAGTTTCGCGGAGATAGCGAACAAAAGGTAAAGTTTCGTGGAGATTGCGAACAAAAGGTAAAGTTTCGCGGAGATAGCAAACAAAAGGTAAAGTTTCACGGAGACTGCGAACAAAAGGTAAAGTTTCGCGGGAAGTTGCGAACTATAAGGTCTCCGGGAGGGAGCAATAAGGACCTCGGTAAAGAGGCAATAATGTCTCTGGGAGGGAGCAATAAGGACCTCGGTAAAGAGGCAATAAGGTCTCCGGAGGGAGCAATAAGGACCTCGGTAAAGAGGCAATAAGGTCTCTGGGAGGGAGCAATAAAGTTCCGTGATTCGGACAAGTAGAAGACACAACTGGCAGAGCAAGGTGAGGAAAGCAGAGAGTGCCTCACAGAAATGGAGCGAATGCTGGCCTTGCCTTTATCAGTTGCTGGGAGAAGCTTGGGAGAGATCTTGGATTTTGCCTGGGAGCAAAGTACATTGCAGGGAGGAGCACGGCTTATTTGGAGACTTCTTCGGAGTTGTTTAGGAGATCAGAGATATTGCAAGGCAGTGGAAAAAGGACAAAAGGCATTAGAACAGTTAAAAGTGGAGCGCTTGGTCAAATCTGGGAAAGATACTTTGGAAGAGGATAGCTCAGAGTCTAAAGAGGAACTTAAAAGGTTAACAAAGAAAATGGAGAAGTCATCTTTGAGGAAGAGTTCTGACTGCACCCGGATAGAGCCCTCAGGTCCGAAGCCGCCTGTGATGGCCCCGCCTTCATATAATGAGACTTCCCCTCTGAGTGATCCTAGTGGGCGGTCATTCTGTCCAAATGTCTGGAGGGAAGTGAGACATGAGCTGTACTATCCTGTCTTTCAGGATGGAGGGGAAAGATCTGAGCAAGTAGACAGTGAAAAGGAAAGTAACAAAGGTGAAAGATTTGAGCAGGCAGACAGTGAAAAGGGAGGCAAAAAGAAAGTTCCTCTCTATCCCGATCTTAGAGATTTTAGAGATTTTAGAGATTTTGAGGACTCAGAGAGCACAGATTCTGAAGGAGAGCTACACGCTCTAATAGAACAGTTGGAGAGGACTGTTATTAGAAAAAAGGAAAAGAAAAAGGTAAAAGAGAAGGACACACAGGCGGCAGTCGGTGTGGGAGGAGCCGCTGCTGCAGTCGGAGTCGGTGGAGCTGTTGTTACAGCGCCTTCAGCCACGCTGGCAGCGGCTGGTGTAAATAAAGCTGTTGCCATGGCGCCTTCAACTCCTCCCCCATATCCAGAAGCCACTCAGATAGATCAGCCTGTTCAGTCCCTGAAAGTAGGGAGATCTTTCTGCCCGGGGATGTGGACACAAGTAAGAACAGAATAGAACATTATCCCACTGCACTTGCTGCTTTAGCCTTGAATGGTATCCAACAATGCTTTCAGTCTTTTGGAGTTGCTCCTGCCAGTATAATAGTGCCTTATTCCAGTTATCAAATTAAGATTTTGTGTGGCACTGTAGATGACTGGGCAATATTGCAATGTAGCTTTGAAGGAGTGATTGATAACCATTATCCTAAACATCCATTGCTATCATTTTTTAAGGAGCACCCAGTGATATTCCCTAAGGTTACTTCAGCAGTACCACTTCAAGGGTCACCAAATGTATTTACTGATGGCTCAAAGACAGGCTGTGGAGCCTATTTGATAGAAAGACAAGAGCCCGTGTTATGTCAATTTCAACCGGGCTCCCCCCAAATAGTAGAGTTGAAAATAGTAATTGAGGTATTTAAAAGATGTCAATTTGCATTCAATTTGATCTCAGATTCAGTTTATGTGGTCAACGCAGTGAAAGTATTAGAATTAGCAGGTCCTATTAAGAATAGTAGTACTGTATGTGCCTTATTACAAGAGTTACAAGTTTTAATCTGGCAGAGAAAAAGGTGTTTTTATATTCAACATATCAGAGCACATACAGGATTACCTGGACCATTAAGTGAGGGTAATGATAAAGTTGATCAATGGACCAGGATGGAATGCATTTTTTGGAGCTCATTCCTGGATCAAGCCAGACAGTTTCACCAATTATTTCATGTAAATGCAAAAACTCTACAGCAGAAATTCCATTTGTCTAGAGCAGATGCTAGACAAGTAGTTTTGGACTGTCCTCAGTGTGTGATTCATCATCATCCTCCCAGTGTGGGAGTGAACCCTAGAGGGTTGATGCCACTTAAAATCTGGCAAATGGACGTTACGGCAAATGGACGTTACCCACATTTCAGAATTTGGAACCTTAAAATATATTCATTTATCTGTGGATACCTGCTCAGGTATCATACATGCTACACCTATGAGTGGAGAAAAGGCTCGCAATGTCATAGGACATTGCTTAGAAGCCTGGGCTGCATGGGGAAAACCACAGCAGCTGAAAATGGACAATGGACCAGCCTATACGGCTCAGTCCTTTGTCTCCTTCTGTAATCAGATGGAGGTACAGCTTAATCACGGATTACCATACAATCCTCAAGGACAAAAAATTGTGGAGCGTGCTCATCGTACCTTGAAAGAATGCTTGCAAAAACAAAAAGGGGGAATAGGCCAAGACCGTACCCCCAAGGAGAGAATATCTTTAGCCTTATTTACTTTAAATTTTTTCAATTTGGATGCTCAAGGCCGCTCAGCAGCGGACAGACATCAGGATTCCCATGGTTCACCAAAAAGCATGGTGAAGTGGAAGGACATTCTGACAGGCTCTTGGCGGGGGCCTGACCCCGTGCTAACATGGGCGAGAGGGCCTGTTTGTGATTTCCTCAGGATCAACAAGATCCAGTGTGGGTGCCTGAACGCCTTGTGAGGAAGATTCGTCATGAAGACCTTCCTAAGGATACTGGTGATAGTAGCAGTGAGTATGTCAGGAGGGCAGAGCAGTTTGGGTTCAACAAGATTATTTTTCCTTTAGCCCCATGATTAGTAATATAGTGAATAAGTCTTGTACAGGAATGCTTGATATATCTACTAGGGATACTCAGCAGACTGCCACCAATCCTTTTGATTTGTGGCTTTTGTGTGGAGTAAATGGAAGTTGCATGGACTTGGGACCTGTCATTATGCTTGGGGGAGGAATTTATCAAAGAGGTACTTTTTCCCTAGGGTCTGCTACCAGATTGGATTTCTCTAGCGGTAGTGGCTCTGGTACTTGGAATTCTTTATTTCATTCTTACAGCAACAAGAACTTTTCAGCTTCGCCAGTATGTCTCTGGCCTCCTTTTCTGTGGATTATAAGTAATGGGAGTGCATCCTTGGTTGAAGAAAAGTTAGTATGCACTCCGGGCACATGTTTTTATGCCCTATGCTGGAATGCCACAGCCTTTCCTGTGGCTGTGGTGACTAGAATGCCTCGATATGTACCAGTTCCTGTAGAGGCCCCTAATACCATGATGCTATTCAGATTTAAAAGAGATTTTGGCATCACTGCAGCTATTGTTACTGCTATCACTGTTGCTGCTGTGGGACCTACTGCCTCAGCTATTGTCTTGTCTAGTTCTATACAGACTGCCAATGCCCTGAATAACATCTCAGCCACTGTGGCACAGACATTGGATACTCAGACCTCTATGAATTCTCATCTCAAAGGAGGTCTTATGATAGTTAATCAACGCATAGATTTAATACAAGAACAGACTGATTCTCTTTGGCAATTAGCACAATTGGGGTGTGAGTGGAAATTGCAAGGTTTGTGTGTTACTTCCGTGCAATATCAAAATTATACAAAAGCTGCTAATTTGTCTAGACAATTGTCAAAGTTCCTCTTACAGGATTGGTCGGCTGAATTTGAAAATTTGATGAGAGAGCTGAGAGCGACAATCGTACACATCAACTCCACTCTGGTGGATCTGAGCCTGGCTACTGGTTTGACTTCCTGGATACAGACGGCTATGGATCATCTTAAGGAGTGGGCGGGCGTAGGCTCTTTGGTGATACTAATGATACTAGCCTCTCTGGTTTGCCTATGGTGCATCTACAAAATGAGAACCACACAAAAGCGTAATGCAGCCATGATTATACAAGCCCTTGTCACCATTGAGGCGGGCCAGTCCCCTCAGGCATGGCTTGCTGCCGTGAAGTAAATCTTCACTAGCATAGTCCCTGCCCACTGAGGTATTCGTTCCATGGATATTAGGGTCTGGCAAGTCAGTGACGTGGTTGATGGGTAAGTCTCGGCCACCTAAGACCGGGCAGTCCCGAGTGGGGAGGCTGACCCAGAGACGGGTAAGAGTTTGAGCACCGCCCTCCTACAGGCTCAGGCCCATCGTGAGATCCCCAGATAGAGGGATTATGAAGCCTTTCCAGGGACTTTTACCAACTTTAGAAAAAATAAAAAAGGGGGAACTGTAGAGAGCTGCGACGTGCTGCGCCCTAAAGATGGCGCCGGTCTCTGCCTTCCACCAGCCCGACAGTGAGCGCTCTCTATGATAATAAGTTCATATTTGGCAAAGACCGCTGATCTGGCTTGCTTCTGCATACGTAGGCCTCTAAGATAGCACCACTTGGCTTTACTTGACTGGCTGTTCATTTAGTATTTAGCCTGTGGGTTGGGTCTGCCTGGGCATTCGGAATTCAGAATTCAGAACACTGTTTTCAAGGGACCTGAATAAACTGCTGGAGAAGAGCTTTTGTGAGTTGCATTATCCTTGCTGGTCAAGGGGGACGCGACACAATATCTCAATTTTTGAAGGGTACCCGAAAATATTTACACTCCATTCCCAAAAGATGGGTTGGAAGATTTTTTGTGTGTGTTATGTTATGTGTTGTGATTGTTTGTTGTCATCTGGGATGAATGGATATGTGTTATGTGTTGTGAATTGGATTTGAGGATTTTCTTTTTTTCCTCATTCTATGTTTTTGTCTCTTTTATTATTAAAAGCTTAAGATTATTTTGTTATATTGGTAGAAATTTAAGATTCTGTTTATTGATGCAAGTTTAAAAAATGTTTTGTATGTAATAGAAAGTAAGTTTATTGATAAGAGTTTAAAATGTTTTGTTTGCTTTAATGTCTTTTGTCAAAAGAAGGAAATACAACTATGTATTGTGAGAAGTTTAAGGTTATTTTAACACTTGCTTTAATGTATATTGATAAAAATTTAAAGTTAGTTTGTGTATTTTACATAGACAATTTATTTACATTGTATATGTAGAAATTATGTAGATTTATTTTTTATTTTACTAGAAGGGGGATATGTAGGTGTTAGATAAATTACATTTAGAAAATATATAGGAGTTTCTGATACTGTCTCTTAATTCGGGGCCTGAAGAGCATTAACAGCATGAAGTCAGCAAAAACAGGAAAGACTCATTAGACTGAAAAACAAGTTTGAAGTCAGGAAAACAGGAAAGACTCAATAGAATTGAAGAAACAAAGTATCTGGCCTGACATTGTTTTCAGCTGCTAAGTGGGCAGAGCCCAAATTAAGCTGAAACAGAGGTCCTCCTATTTGAGGACAGTGCGTGGAGCCCAGAAGAGAAGAGGCCCCTGCTGCTAAAGAGCTCCAAGAGTCCTGCTGAAAAAAGGGCGGCCACTGATGGCCAGCTCTCTTCCTGAAGCAGGAAGAAGCCGGTGAGCAAAGAAAGCCTGAGCAAGACACCAAAAGGCCAAGGACTAGACCCTGTGGCTCAGCTTTTGCCTGGAGGGGTTTGATCTGTCCGATCAGTGGCCTAGGGGAAACTGTGCCTGGCTTTAAGGACTGAGGCAGAGCAGCTGAGTTCCTGATTCAAAAGAAGTAAGTTGGCCTGCAGACGGCTGGGGTCTCCCACAGAGAAGAAAGCATGAAGCCTTATTTAAGCTGAGACTGCAATAACCAACTTACCCTGATGAACCTGCATCTGAGAGACCCAGAAAAAGGACTGCTAAGTGTGTAAAAGAATCTACAACAAATACTGTGTTCCTGACGACTTAGGACCTGCCCCAGAGACTGTATCATTCTAAAAGGTTATGAAAGTAGTTGTTATAATAATCAATAGGTTTAGTGGATAGGTTAAAGGGGTTGTAGGATTTTATAGGATTAACAGTTAAGAAATTGTTGGTGTTTGTTATAAGTGAATTTAGTAATAAATAAATAAGTGTTAAATAATAATTTAAAAGTTCGGTTACACATACCACTCCTGGGTATACATCCAAACGATTCCTCACCAATCCACAAGCACATATCCTCACCTATGTTCATAGCAGCTTTATTTATAATAGCTAGAAACTGGAAATAACCGAGATGTCCCTCAATCGATGAATGGATTAAAAAAAGAAAAAACTGTGGTACATCTACACAATGGAATATTACTCAACCATCAGAAACAAGGAAATCATGCAATTTGCAGCCAAATGGATGGAACTAGAAAATCTCATCCTGAGTGAGCTAACCCAGACCCAGAAAGATGCACATGGCATCTATTCACTTATTACCAGAGTTATTTTCTTGTGAAAATTCCAATAATATTCTGACAGAAATAAACATATTTTTTATTTAGCTTGAACCCACTTTTGATGCAGCTGAAATGTGTGGAATCAAACTGAAAACAATCACAAATGACAAAGATATTGTAGTACAGCACTTGTAAGAATGGGCAGATCTTTAGAGCTTTGCAGGTTTTATAATGTTAACATTCCTTATGATTGAAGAAAGCTGCCGTTTTGTTCGAATGACAGTGTACTTTGTGTTACAGAAGCTTTTCAGTTTCATGAGGTCCCATTTATCTTCACCAACCCCACATCTGACAGAGGGCTAATATCCAAAATCTACAAAGAACTCAATAAATTAAATGCCAAGAAACTAAATAATCCAATCAAAAAATGGGGGACAGAGCTAAATAGAGAATTCACAAAGGAAGAATCACTAATGGCTGAGAGACACTTGAAGAAATGCTCAGCATCCTTAATCATCAGAGAAATGCAACTCAAGACGACTCTGAGATTCCATCTCACACCTGTTAGAATGGCTAGGATCAAAACCTCACATGACAGCACATGCTGGCGAGGGTGTGGAGAAAGGGGTACCCTACTCCATTGTTGGTGGGAATGCAGGCTTGTGCAACCACTATGGAGGTCAGTCTGGCCATATCTTAGAAAACTTGGAATAGCTCTGCTTCAGGACCCAGCCATACCACTTCTGGGTATACACCCAAATGCCTCTTCACAGAATCATAAGGAAGTTTCCTCATCTATGTTTATAGCAGCCTTATTTGTAATAGCTAGAAACTGGAAACAACCCAGATGTCCCTCAACTGAAGAATGGGTTAAAAAACTGTGGTACATCTACACAATGGAATATTATTCAGCTATCAGGAACAATGAAATTATGCAATTTGCAGCCAAATGGATGGAACTAGAAAAGCTCATCCTGAGTGAACTAACCCAGACTCAGAAGGACACATATGGCATCTATTCACTTATAGTAGGGTTTTAGCTATATAGTAGAAGGTATCAATACTACAACTAACACACCAAAGGGAACTTGCACATAGACTTCTTATTTTTAATTTTTATTTTTTATATATTAGTTATATTTTTTCTATTTTTTAGTGTTTTTTATCTATTGTATGCTTATTGATTTGTTTGTTTAATAGTTCTCTCTCCCAGGCAATGAGACACTTTTCACTGATGGTACTGCTTCATAGATCTCCAAAGAATGAAGAGGCTCTTGGCCCTCATACGACCTCTTAACTGAGATGAGGGACTGTTATATAAGGACACCCCACCCCAGAGAAATGGGATGGAAGGGTTAGGAGGTAAAGAAAAAAAATGAAATGTGATGTTTCGGCCTTTTACTACTAACTGTCATAAACTGTTTAGGATAATTAAGAAATACAAACTAATGGTTATGCAAGCCGGTCATTCTGTTAGGTACTATGACAGCCTATTATAGTTACTTGCTAAGCTAATCAGAAATAAACCTGCTAAGAGACAAGCAACATCTGCTTACCCTAATATAAGAGATAGATAGGGCCTCTTCCAAAACCTCAAGAGATCTGCAGAATATGGCATTCAAAGATGTTTTCGTAACTTTAGATTTTTTTATATCAAGACATATCAACTCCTGACAGCACCCCCTTTTCTCCTCCAAGTAGAAGATGAGCATCAAAGAATCTCCAGTGGGAGATGATTGAATTAGTCGCAAGCCTATCTTTTGGTAGGAAAACCCCCTTGCTCCAACTGTAGACAGAATGCTGTCCAAAAAGTACAAAACCTGGAAGCAGGTAAGTCTACAGCCTAGATCTGCCAAGACAGGGTAGGTAAATCCTTCATAACCCCTGCTCTACAATCAATGTCGGTCAGAGAAGCGGGGCCAAACGACTGAAGAGCAATGCTGTAATGTATGGAGAGAAAATGGGAACTGTCCAGGCAGCCACTGGTATGTTATTTCTTAGTTTGGGAAGCTGCAGAACATGTACTTCCTATAAAATCAGATATATTTATCCCTCTCAGGTCTCTGAGGTGATTGAAGAACAGATAGATAAAGTCTCATAATTAAATTTTGAGTTGTTTAGGAATCAAGAGAGTGCTATACATCTAAGAAGATACTTTTAAAATTGTGTTGCAATTAGTATGAATGTTGAGTCAGATATAGAACTTTAAACTCATGAAGATGTTTAGATAGTAGAATGTTAAAGTCAGGTACCAAATACATATGGACTGGTCATTGGGAATGTACGTTAAGCCATATAACCCTCATAACTGTGGCCTAATCACCTCTGTTGTACTGTATTGTATTTATTATTACAAGAGAAAGAGCCATTTGTTTGACTGAAAGGAGAAACTGTAGGGGGAAATAAGATATACCTTAAACTTAAAAGAAAAAAAAAAAGGGAAGAGGATGGGGGGTTGAGGGTGGGAGGGTGGGACTGGAGGGGGAATAGGGAGGGGACTGCGATTGAGATATAACTTGAAGAAATAAAAAATAAAGGAAAGAAAAGATTGAAGAAAGCATTCTTCCATATGTTAACATCCAGTTAGACCACCACCATTTTTGAAGAAGCTTTAATTTTTCTATTGTATGGTTCTGGCTTCTTTGTCAAAGATTAACTGACTGTACATATGTGGGTTTATTCCTGGATCTTTGATTTGATTCCATTGATCAACCGGTCTCTTTCTCTGCAGACCATGCTATTTTTATTACTATTGTTCTGTAGTACAGCTTGAAATTAGACATGGTGATACCTCTAGATGTGACCCATATTTATCACCCTGCACAAAACTTAAGTCCAAATTGATTGAAAACCTTGAGATGTAACTTGAAAAAATAAATTAATAAGAAAAGATTGAAGAAAGCATTATATTGCTGATTATATCATCATGCATTCTAAATTGAATACCCTTGGGTAAATTGTTGAGTAGTGATACCTTCAATTTATCAGAGATGGAGTGTTAGTAAAGTTGATATCATGATATTTCTTTTTAGCTCTACTATAAGAATTTTCAATTATAATGTGTACCTGAATGAACATAGTTTAAGACCATTTTTTCATTTATTCTAATAGTATCAAATAGACCTCCGCCATGTAAATGACTTCAAAAACTCCCCTCCACATTTGATGTGAAGAAAATTAAGATAGTTCTGAAAGAACAAAAACCCCAGTCTCTCATCTTGACTCATCCAAGTTCTTACCCAACCCCCTCTGCTGTAACAAGCTCATAAAAGTAAAATAACAAAGAAAGCCTGAGAACCTAGCTTTCCCTCCCTCAGAGGCCTTGAGTGACCATCTGGACAGAACCATAGATAACAAGGGCTCTCAAAAGGACTTACTGGGAGTTTCTTTTGCCGCCTGAGGACAAGGTTACCAGAGGACTCTGAGAGCTCATCTTACAAGGCCAAATGTGATTCTCTATGCTACACACACCTCTCTAAGTGCTTACCCCCTCCTTTGCCTAGCCCTTAAGAGCCCCACACTTTCTAGGTTTGGAGCCATTCACAGACTCCCTGCTTGGAGAATGTGTGATGGACCTTGTCTTGGCTCGAACCCCCAATTAAAGATCCTTTTGCTTTTGCACCGAGCTGGAGTCTTCCTGGCTTATCTTATGGTTTTGTGAACTGGGCATTACAGTTCAGACTTTCAGAACAAGCGGGGTAGATACCATCTGCTTGAGATTCTGCCATAATAAAGGAAGGCTGCTACCTGTTTTTCTTGAAGTTTGGTTTCTAAAAGTTTCCACAAAGTTCATGCTTTTGGAAATAAACCTGTAGTTTTACTTGGAGATAAGGGAAACTTTTTGGAAGTAGGAGTAACAAGAGGAGATTAGGTCATTGTGGCACACTCAGCAACAGTATATAGCTCCTAACTTCTTGAATACCATGAGGTGATCAGGTTTTTTAGACATGTCTTCTATGAGGAATTTCCTAGAACAGTCTAGAAAACACACGGTAAAGTGACTATGAGTTTAATCAATGACTCAAAAATAAATATTCCTCCTTTTAAGTTGATTATCTAGGTACTTAATCTGATTAATTACATGGTGACCTACACAATGCCTTCTAATTACAAAGAAAGTAGATTCCTGTAAAGCAAGCCACTAGCGTCAATGTTTATAATCTGTTGCAGATTAGTTTGTTGTTTAGATTGGACATACGGTTTTTCCTTTAATAGTTATATAATAACAACTGTTAATAATAATAGTATGTTTCATTTCTAATTACTTATCAAAATTTGAAATTTATTTTCAAATAATTTTCATAAGAATACTAAGTAACTTATATACAGCAAAGAAAAGAATCAGTTATGTGGAGGCCTAGAGGACAGGAAAAAAAATATGTGTCAGCTACATATCTGATAGAGGGTTAATATCTAGAACATACAAAGAACTTGGACATCAAAGAATCCATAATGGAAACATCATAATAAAAAAAAATGAGCTATGGGTCCTCATAGAGAGCCCTTAAAAGAGGAAATAAAAATCACTAATACCTCATACGGTGACAACATCCTTACTAGTAAGGGAATTGTAAGTCAAACTACTTTGAGATTTCATCTTACCCCAACCCGAAGGGCTAAAATTAATAAAAGTCCCACAACAAACACTGTAAGGAGGTGGAAAGTGGGATATTTTATTCCCTGATGGTGGAATTGAAAACTGTTATAATTATTATGGAAATCAGTGTGGAAGACTCTAAAGAAACTAAAATTATTTTATTTTATTTTTTAATTTATGAATTTATTTATTTATTATGTCAGGTTACATCTCCATCATATTGTCCTCTTTCCACCCCTCCCAGTCCCACCCTCTCACCCTCTATCCTCTATCCCTTCCATCCCACTCCTCTGGAGTGGAATGTCCCTACATAACAGTCCCCCGCCCTAGTTCAGCAGTCATATGAGGGCCAGGAGCCTCCTCATACACTGGGGGCCTACAAGGCAGCACCACTAGGGCAAAGTGTCTCACTGACAGGAAAAAAGTCTATGTTCATGTTCCCTTTGGTGCATTCATTGTAGTATAGTTATTCTGTACTTTATGGCTAAAATCCTACTATAAGTGAATAGATGCCATGTGCATCCTTAGGGGGCTAGGTTAGCTCACTCAGGATGAACTTCTCTAGTTCCATCCATTTGGCTGCAAATTGCATGATTTCGTTGTTTCTGATAGCTGAGTAGTGTTCCATTGTGTAGACGTACCACATTTTCTTTAATCCATTCTTTGGTTGAGGGTCATTTGGGTTGTTTCCAGTTTCTAGTAAAAAAAAAAAAGGAAGAAAGAAAGAAACTAAAATTAGATCTACCATGGGACCCATCTATACCACTCCTTGGCATATGCCTCAAAGGCTTAATATCCTACCACAGAAATACCTATTCATTGATTAATGCTCATCCATGTTCATTGTTGCTATGATCGTAATACATATTTGGAAACAAAAAAATGGAATTAAACTCAATTGTAAGGAAAAATGAAATTTGCTGGTAAAAAATAAAACTGAGAAATATTATAATGTATAATAAACCTAGGTTCAGAAAAAACAAATAACATGGTGTCATTTATATGTGGATCATAGATCCAAACTTTTAGAAGTGAGTCAATAACTTGGAATTACTGTAGAAGCCAGGAAATTAGAAAGATCAATTGTGCGAGGGCCAGAGAATTACCTTTGGAAACTTGGGTAGCAGGACATAGGCGGTGTGAAGGGGAAAGGAACTAGTTGTGGAAACTGTGAATGTGGCTAGTATTTCACCAGTTTTTAAATATTTATTCATTTATTAATTTTGCATCCCAATAACAACCGGCTTCCTCCTTTCCACCGGATCCTAACCTCCTATCCTCTATCCACTTTCCCCCTCCTCTCCCCACCAGAAAAAGGGATACCACCCATCAACTCACCCTGGCTCTTCAAGTCACATCAGGACTAGGAGCATTGTCTTCCATTGAGGCCAGACAAGACAATCGAGCTAAGGTAAGGTGATCCACAAACAAGCAAAAGAGTCCATGTCAGAGATAGTCTCTCCTCCACTTACTGGGGGATCTACATGAAGATCAAGCTGCCTATCAGATACATATGTGTAAGGAGGCTAGGTCCAGACCATACACATACTTTTTGGTTAGTGCTTTAGTCTCTGTAAGCCCCAGTTTTAAATGAAATCTTTCCTTGAGCACAGGTATCATGCCTGCTAAGAAGCTCAGA
>CAJQZJ010032058.1:2636857-2648472 GCA_907164525.1 Lophiomys imhausi | reverse complement strand
TACTGTTATCATTTAAACTATGTGTTTATCCTTCTGATTGCTTGTGATTCTGTTTTTGGTGCTTTGGCCTGGAGAACACAACAGGTTCCAACCCATTAGCCAATGATTACAGTCATAGACGCTTCTTTGTTTTAGTCCCAAGGGGATAATTTTCCAGTTAATTTCAATTTCCCTTTTCCATAAGTAATCAGTATGTGTGTATGTGTGTGTGTGTGTGAATGTGCACACTGATGTGTTTGTGATGTGAGTGCTAGAGGTAGATATTGAATTCTTTTATGTTTCATTTCTCCACTGTATTTTTTGATGCAGAGCTTTTCCATGAAACAGTGGTTATGAAGTGTGAGCTACCATGCCTGGTGTTTTATATGCATGCTGAGGATCCAAACTCAAGTCCTTATGTTTCACATCAAATATTTTACCCACTGAGACATCTCTTCAGTCATCATAATTAAAAACAAAATTTCTTAGCAGCTAAAAATATGGCTTTACATCACTACAGGATGGAGGTAAAAAGTGATGTATGTAATGATCACTGTATTATATGCACTTGCAAACAAGTTTTAAATGTGTCACTCAAACACTCAGGCAACACTGCACGCCACTAACACTAGGGGGTCCTCCAAAGTATTAGCAAAGCCCCCAAAACTTGAATGCTATGTACACTGAAATAAATCATGGGATTCTGCAGTAGAAATGAAAAGTTTTATATAAAACTTCTGAATTTAAGTGTTTTAGAGTTTTTAAAGTTGTTTGCACTAGTTTTGTTTCTTTTCACTATGTTTTTATTTATTTTTGTAGTTCCTTTTTTCTGTACATATATGCTGATTGGGGTTTTCCCTTGTCCAAGATCCTCCCCATCTCACCTCACATCTGGATCCATATCCTATCCCACCCCTTTTAAAAATTCAGATTTTTTTTCAAATTATCCAGAAACTAGACAGTAAGTTTACTTATAACATTGAATCTCCTAAGAGTACTGGGTTGGACTGCCATATTAACACATTTCAAAAAACAAACAAACAGCCGGGTGGTGGTGGCGCACGCCTTTAGGATTAAAGCACTTGGGAGGCAGAGGCAGGTGGATCTTTGCGAGTTCGAGGCCAGCCTGGTCTACAAAGTGAGTCCAGGACAGCCAGGGCTACACAAAAGAAACCCTGTCTCGAAAAACCAAAAACAAAACAAAACAAACAAACAAACAAAAAACCCACAGAAATAATGCCACTATAGTTATAAAAGAAAACATGTCACAATGTATTCACAGAAAATATAAAGGTCTTCATTTCTGGTTTGTGTCATCTTTTCATCATTTAAAAGTGTGTGATTAGGTTCCTTATTTAAACTAAAGTGACCCAAGTGGATCAAATTCATATATGTATAAGAAAAAAATTTGCTTTATATGAACTATGAATAGTTTTTAATATTATTCTTATTTTTTCTCTTTATGTTGTTGTAGTTTTACCCAGTATATGAATTTGGAAATTTTCTTTAATTTTATATCTCATTTCTTTGCACTTCAAAAGCAAATATCCCTGTTTTCCTTATTAACTTCAGTAGTACTTCTGACCTTAGTAAATCTTGTTTACTGGGTTCGAGAGGATATATTATCACCTTTCATGATTTATTATTAAGGTGATTCATCATAGCCTTTGTATTTCTACTTCACCTTAGGCTAGCTCCATTCTGTTGATATAGATTCTTCATATTCCTCTGATCTTAGCACTGATTCCTGAAAAATGTCTTTATTAATATTTATGCTTTATCCAGAGAGACACCTTGTTTCAGGGGGTATTACTAGTGAATAATCATTACCCATCTGGACAATAATTCACATCTCTGAAGTCTAAGTAAAGATGATATTTTCCAGAAGATGCAATGTTACCCTGAAGAAGGATATAGACTTTAGACTCTTTATCAGCTCTTACAGTTGAAGTTTGAATTTAATTTTACAAGACATATTTTCTTCACATGTAACAAAGCATACATATGTGGTACAAGATATGTATTTTCCTACTAGTAAATAGTATTTTAGCTATTAATTATCCTTACAAATTTGCACTTTTTCAAAGACAAACCATTATTTTGCTAATCTTTGAAAATCCTAATCAATTACCAACTGTGACACTTTAGATGAAAGACATTTAATTGATAGCTAAGGGATTTGAGTTTTAGTCCCTACCCTCCACATAATTAACCATCTGGCCTTAGACAGGTCACTTCATCTCCCTGAGCACTGTGTTTATCATGGATAAGTTGAATACTAAATTTTAATGGAACCTATATTAAATATAATATTTTATATTTCATTCTAATAATATTTTTCTTTGAAACATTGTAAACAAAGCAAATGATTTCACTAATATTTAAGTTTTTTCTGTGAATAGTAATACAATCTTACATGTATACTCTTTGATAATCAGTATGAATGATGCTTTGGAATTACTAATTATTTATTAATGTACATTCACTAGCCAATTCTAATTAGCAAGGAAAAATATAGTGCATTTCAAATGCTATCTGGATACTTAGAGGCAATATACATAGAAGACATACTGGCTTCCTTTTCTGAGGTTTACTGTGCTTCCATTGTGCCAACTAAGCATATTGTATTTTGATGTAAGGAGCATTTATGTGAAACTTCATTACTATAATAAGTTAAACTCCATGAATTCGTTATTTTTTTAATTTCTCCATCGGTTGAGCTAGGGAATGATTGAAAATATGTAAGTGGCAGCTGGAGAGGAGGGCTAGAAGAAAACACAAGGGATAGGTTGCAAGGAAGAAGTCTCTATGAGGTTTCAGAAGCATGAATTTATAGGTCATAGTAGAAGAAGACTAGGTTTAGCACATGAAATCCACCATCCCCTCCTTATGGTAAGTGTGGATTTGCAATTTGGTGTCTTATCTTTATAGAAGTGGTTCCCCAAAATAAAATTAGTTACCATCAAAAAAATGCAAAAGGACTACCACTGATAGTGCCAAATGGAAGTATGCTGTAAATAGAAGAAAGTTCATATTTGTAACAAAAACATTTTCAGTAAATTTTAATGTAGACACTGAAGACAAAATTTCTATGGATAAGTGAATCTCTGCTCAGTGATGTCATCTTTAACATCATAGTGCTGTGGCAGGGAGCAGGCTCACTGGAAGTATGTATTTTGAAATAGTTACATAAAAGCAATCTCTACTAAAGGCCTGTGAGATTGCATCTGTTTTTCCAATATTTTCCAACTTTAAATGAGTCTTATTCCTTCTCTTATTTTTATGAATGATTGTGAGCAGTAATGAAAACGTTAATAAAATATATGAGTGCAAAATTCAAACATTTCTCCTTCATTTATCTTTTTAATATCTTTGTTACATTAGCAAAATGTTTGAGAGTTGAAATTCACTTGCAAACCCATATTTTCTAATGTTCAATTTAATTTAGTCAATCCATTTACAAATAAATGCAAGGTATGTGTGTGTACATATCTGCATCTATAAATGACCACTTTCTTTCACCACTTCCCCTATACTAACCTAGTCTAATCCATGTTCATGTCTCCTTCTGATCTTATTTCAGAAATTTTGTACATCTGGTATAGACTGAATACCTTATATGAAAACCTCTTATCAAAATTTAAAAGACCAGATCCAGAAGTGTTTGATTTTACTTTATTTTTCAGAGTTTGATATATTGGCATATACATAATAAGAGATATCAGAGATGAGAACCAAAGATCAATATGAACTTAGCCCACAACTCAACTGGGGAGTAGTTTTACATGAAAGCTTAACTCAGTGTACTAAGCTAGTGTCATGTCAGGAAATCTATCTGTGTTTCATACATTTGAACAGTTTTGGATTTTTCTTTATTTGGAACTTTTTTAAAAAATTATTTTGTTCTTACATTCCAATCCCCTTCTCCTCCCTCCCCTCATCCCAGTTCCATCCTCTCACTCATCTCCTCCATTTGATTTCCTCTACCCAGTACCAGCCCACTCTGGTACATCAAGCCACATCAGGACTAAGTGCCTCGTCTTCCATTGAGGCAATATCAGGCAGCACTGCTAGGAACATGAGATCCTGATTTTGGGTCTTGTCTGTCAGTTTTTAGATTTGGAATGCTCATTTGTAGCAATATTATCACATACAAAAGATTTCCCAAGAAAACATCTTTCAGATATTCATCTAGGTTCTGCTATTTCTCTTTTAAATTTTACAGTGTGTTATAATTTTAATATAAAACTATTCAAGAAATCAGCATATATAAATTGTCTTACTGTCATCCCTTTCATGATGTTTTAGAAGTGATATACTCTCTTCCTCATTCCAACACTATACCCACACTTGTCTCCTGAGCATTATTTCAATACTTTATGTTTGTGAAACTTCAAGAAACTTCAGATATTAGTTTTCATGGCCTAAAATATTATTTCTCAGATATCCATGTACCTTCTTCTTTTGGTGGACATTTAAAAACATGAGTATTGATCTCAATATTAGTTTGTGACAACCCAGGCTCCCCTATCAATTCACAGATTTTATCATTTCTACAATTTTTATGCTTTTAAAAGACCTATTTTTTCTGTACACATGTTTTATTTGCTTTTTTATGTTTATTTATTACTTCAGGTTACCTCTCCATCACAGTGCCCTCTTGCCACACCTCCCAGACCCACCCTCCCACCCTCCACCCCCTATCTCTTCCATCACACTCCTCTAGAGTGGAGTGTCCCTACATATGAGTCCCAAGAGCTATTCAAAATGTACTAGTAGTATTAACCTTGCAGTACTTGCTGTAAAAATTCACTACTATACCTCATTAATTGTTATATCCTTCTTACAGAGTGAAAAATCTCTGATAGACATTCACAAACATGTGTCTTTTGTCTTCATTTGTGGTTCTATCCATGTTTTATTTTGTTTATCATGCTCAACATCCTCAGTATTCTGTGAAATTCAAATCAAAACAACTTTGAGATTCTATCCTACACTGGTCAGAATGGCTAAGACCAAAAATCTAAGTGACTGCACACACTAGTAAGGGTGTAGGGAAAGGGGGACACTCCTCCATTGCTGGTGGGAGTACAAACTTATACAACCACTTTGGGAATCAATTGTCGATATCTCAGAAAATTGGGAATAGTTCTACCTCAAGACTCAGCCATTCAACTCCTGGTCATATATCAAAGAGATTTTCCACCAAACCAAAGGACATCGGCTCAACTATATTCAAAAAAGCTTTATTCATAATAGCCAGAAACTGGACTAAACTCAGATGTCCTTCAACAAAGAATGAAAAAAAAAGGAACAACAACAACTTTGGTACTTTTACACAATGGAATACTATTCAGCTACTAAAAACAAGGAAATTATGCAATTTATAAGCAAATGGATGGAACTAGAAAGATCATCCTGAGTGAGGTAACCTAGACCCAGAAATATATACATGGAATGTACTCTCTTATAAGGGGATATTAGTCATATAGAACAGGATTATCATGCTACAACCCATGGACCCACAGAGATTGGAACCCAGAATAATTATCCTTTGAGAGACAGCAACAGATTAAAACAGATGTTGAGACATACAAACAAACACTGGGTAGTACCTTGGGAGACTACATGTTAATTATTTAGATATATAATTCAAGGATACCCTTCTACCTGTAATCTATCTCAGTTGACTGCTGAGTAAGTCTTAATAACTGGGTTAGAATTTTTCATAACCTTATTCTTTCCAGTAAGAGGCCTTCATGAAGTTTCATCAATGAATGAAATCATTCTAGAATCATTTGTGCATTCTGTGAAGCATTAGCCATATCAATGACTACTGAACATCTACACCAGTCAATAGAGAGCTTGAAACAAAATCTAATGTGAAAGTACTTCTTTATTAGAGATAGTAAATAGGAAGTGAGGAGTAGAAAGCAAAAATGGAGAGAGAGGGAAAAAAAGCTAACATAGGGAAGAGTCACTGAGATCATCATGATGAGAGGCTCTTTATAGCTAAGGCTTTCCGAAATTCCCATGAAATATATCTCAAAGATATTGGTATTTCAATGAGATTTAATTTCCATTAGTAAAAGTTTCTCCAGAAAGAAAAGTTGTCAACATTTCTGAGATGCTCTTCCTGTTACTACTGTCAGCAAGGAGAGTCATGCAGCTGTAAATAAAATGTAGGCATGCAATGAGGCAAATATCTGTCAACTTGAGGTGAATCTTACCCTAGGTAGAATAGATATTCTACCATCTACCTACTCCTAGGATGGTGTAAAGGTTAAGACCAAGTCAATATAATCTCGATTATAAATAGGCTATTTAACTATTGGGCCATAATAATTAATAAAAGTGAAGGAGACATATAGATGCCATTATTCAACTTACTTCAGTCACTTTAATGAAAGTGGAGAGAATACTTTACAACTCAGCGGTTTAAAGTTCAGTGAGTTCATATTACAATAAGATTTTAACAGAAATTTGTAGTGATGGGGGAAGGCTTGAGTTAGTGGAGTCCTGACACATGAAAATAGCCATGTCCTGGTCTCCAAGGCCTCAGATCCATGGGAAATAGACAAAGTCATTATCCGTATGGGCAAGGCTCAAGAGTGATGGGAAGCTTTCTTTCGTGGTCATGGTAAGACTGTTTATGAATGATTGATTGGTACATGCAAAAACTAGCCACTGCACTTTCCCCTTCCTGGTTTTTTATAAGTTGAGACTGCTCACCTACAGAGACCTTCAATGGGACTTGTTAAATCTTTCCCTTGAGCTATACACAATTTAAGCTGAGCTTCTAGTCTGGAGCAGCAGCAGACTCTATCTGATTCCAGCTTGAGATACACATACATTTCTCTATATGTCTGCCTTTTCATCAATCCCCTACCATCCGTAATTAGTTTCAGAGGAACCAAGCTCAAAGATCCCAGTAAGTGGTTCAGAAACAGGGAACTGGAAGGGGACAGCAGACTACAGGAAACTCACAGTCAGTCAGAAGAGGGAATATTTCAAAGAGAAATGCAGTAAAGGTAAAAGCAAATACTTAAAATAAATAAATAAGCAAACAAGTAAATAAATAAAACAAAGTGGGAGGACTACAATTCTGTTTATCAGAAGGAAAACTTGGGGCAAATAGACCTAAAAATAATCAATACTTTGAAAGAGAATTTTGAAAAAAGTAAGAACAAGAAATAGGCAGCTACATGATGGTGCTTTTTGAGAAACATTGGAAGCAAGGGGGAAAAAAATCACTGCACCATAGAGATGCACCTTTAGTCTCCAGGGAACATGCAGAAGTCTTGGTAATGGAGTACTGTGTCTGTCTTGGGCATACCAAGAAGACCAAGGAGTGAGGGCTGGAGGAACTTTCAAATGTTTGCCCTTTTCCTATTGATTGCTTTGGAGAGTCCTTTAGAGAGAAAGTGGCACTTGGGGTATGTGGGAAAAGGCCATGGAACAGGCAGAGATAAGCAGAGCCAGGATGCTCTATCAGCACCATGGACAGTCCCTGCCTTGAATGATAGAATTATTAGGAGAGAGCTGACAGCTGTAAATGGCTGTCAAGACTTCCTTTTAACAGTCTAACTTAAATTACCCAGTAGGTCTACAGCTAAAAACAAACAAACAAACAGCAAATGAACTGAGATTTTTTCGGGTCTAGAAGAATTGTACCCATACTCTGTGGCCTAGATCTTACACACTACAAGACATCTTACAGATAAATGACCCCAACACAGAAAAAAGTGCTTAGAAAACAATTGACTTTAGATAATGCAAACAAGACTGCTAAAGACTTATTCACATTAAGAGTTTTAAATTGTACAGAAGATGACCCCACTGCTTCAGAAAAGCAGTGCTGTCCAGAGGGTATGAGTGTATCTTTCTGAAGGTGTGGGGTGCCCCTTTGGGTGCAGCAAACAGCCTGATTTCAACTATGACTAAGTGTAGAATTGTGAAATAATCCAATGACTGTTTTTCTGAGTCATCTGTTAATTGTATCCATGCTGATAAGTCTGGTCAGCAGAAAAGCCTACAGGACTTTTGTCATGGGGTCAATGCCTTTCGATCAAGTGTTCTTTTCACATTTTTTTCCATAATTGTTTCTACTAATGACTCCCACTTAGTGAATGTGTATTGTTGATAAGGAAAAAGCCATGTATAGGACTCTAAGTATTTGGACCCATGGAAACTTGGCATAGTCATTATTCATATGGTCCCGGCTCAAAAGGAATGAAATAGTATTCCTTGGGGTTTGAGTATGAGGGCTTATAAACAAGTGATCAGTGTGTTCAGGGTTAGGAACTGTAACTACCCACCCCTGAATGTTACAATCTGCTAGCTCAACAAAATCTTCTAATGAGACTTTAGAACACCTCCTGCTATACTACACCAAATAAACACACTAAGATGCTTAGGTTGTGCTAGCAGACCTGACTTGGCTCCAGCTTTATCATGTGCTTGTGTATATTTCTGTCCCTTCTTCATCCCATCACCACTCCTAGTCAGTGTTCTAGGGACCAAGACACACAGAACATGAGAGAAATTTAGGGGAAAAAATGGGAAAAATTTTGACTATGACTTCAAATTTCAAGAAGGTAAGATTTTTCAGGTGTTAGCTAGACAATGGATATATAGCAATTTTCAGATATTCAATGCTGTGTATTGATTTTTTTCCCTGAAAATTGGTAAGACTTACTTGCTATGGATTTAAAACTCTTTTTTTAAATAATATTTTTGTTTCATTTTTCAGATGAATGGTTTGGAGATGTGATATGGTGCATAGTTACAGTACAATAGTTTACAAAGGATAGAAAGAGTGTTAGAGATTAAGGGATAGATAGAGATTGATAGAGAGAGATAGGTGATAGATAGACAGATAGATAACTTGTTTTTGGGAGTGCAGTTTGTCCATTGTTCAGTTTTTCTTAGTTTAATATGTTTATGTTTTATTATATTTTAATGTATACCTAATAGTCACATGAAGATCAGCAGGTCAAGGTATGTCAGTCTGTCTAAAGTCTTGCTCTAGCTTGTGTTATGAAAACTACAAATATAACCAAACATATTTTGCTAACACCACAAGAGGTCATACGCTTGCTTATGTACTCAAAACTACTACATCATATTTTGAGTAGCAAAGATTTCCAACATTTTAGTAACTCCATAGTATTCAGTCTAATATCTGGTTTTAAAATCTCTGACAATATTTGCTTTATGTTAGCTTTTATTTTTAAGAAATAGACTAAAATGTTATAAGAGGAAGATTTAAAAATTAGATTGGTTTCAACTCATTTTAAACTTATTGATCAAAAGGAGTTTAAGAACTGATCTGGGCTAAGAACCATGATTCAAGGGAGAAAGAAAGCTTTGATCCTGACACAATTGAAGACTGGGGTTGTACCATGAGGTGGGTCTCATATTATACCATTCTATACTTAAGTGAAAGGGGAAAACAAGTAGAATACACTCCACGTTTGCTCTTCCATTTCAGTTCCTGAGCCATGCATATATCCTGTATCTAGAATAGGAATGAGCTCACTTTCAAGTTATGCAAAGATTTCAAAATTTAAAAATTATAAGCTAATCCAGCAGAATGCAGCCTTGTATTAGAATACTATATTTTAAAAAGTGGCTTTATGTTTTGTTTTTTTCATGATATATGAAATGCTTAGATTGGGACTTGGCATAGAGACACACATCTTTTCTGTAGTCATTTTGTCAGCCTCCTGTTTCTGCATACATTGGTGCCTATATCTCCTCAGGCATAGCATTTGCATTATCTGACTTTATTACTGACAGGTGTCTAATTTTGTTTTACTTTTATTTTTGTCTTGAAGAAAATTTATTTCTTAAGTTGCATTTGATCACAGAAAGAAATCAGGGCAGGACTTCAAGGTGGGAACCTAAAGGCAGTAATTGAAGCAGAGGCTATGGAGAAATGCTGCTTACAGGTCCTCTCATGTCTTGCTAAGCCATCTCCTTTAAAAAAATTTTTTAAACAAAACTCAGGATCATCTGCTCAGGGTTGACATCACTAAAAAAAGGCTGGGCCCTTCCAAAACAATCATAAATCAAGACAATGATCCACAGGCTTGACTACAGGTCAAACATATGGAGACTTTTTAATTGCTTAACTTTTTAAAAATTAATTAATTTATTTTTTTCTTCAAGTTACATCTCAATCGCAATCCCGTCCCTACTCCCCCCTCCAGTCCCATCCTCCCACCTTCTTCCGCCTCAACCCACCCATCCCTATCCTTTTTTTTTTTTAAGTTTAAGATATATCTTTTTCCCACCAACAGCTCCCCCTTTCAGTTCAATAAATGGCTCTTTCTCCCACCCATCCCTATCCTTTTTTTTTTAAGTTTAAGATATATCTTTTTCCCACCAACAGCTCCCCCTTTCAGTTCAATAAATGGCTCTTTCTCTTATAGTAATAAATACAATTCACAACAACAGAGGTAATTATGCCACAATTGTAAGAGTTATATGGCTTAGCATACATTCCCAATGTCCAGTCCATATGTATTTGGCACCTGACTTTAATGTTCTACTATCTAACCATCTCCATGAGTTTAAAGTTCTATATCTAACTCAGTTTTCTTACTAACTTGCATCACAATTTTGAAACATATTCTTAGATCCAGGGCACTTTCTTGATTCCTAAACAACTCAAAATTTAATTATGAGACTCTAGCTATCTATTCTGCAACCACCTCAGAGACCTGAGAGGGATAAATATATCTAATTATGTAGGACGTGCAGGGCCTGCAGCTTCCAAAACTAAGAAATGACATACCAGTGGCTGCCTGGACAGTTTCCATTTTCTCTCCATATATTGCAGCAACGATCTTCAGTTATATGGCCCCATTTCTCTGACAGACATTGATTGTAGAGCAGGAATTATGAAGGACTTGCCTACCCTGTCTTGGCAGAGCTGGGTTGTCGACTTACCTGCTTCCAATTTTTGTCCTTTTTGGACAGCATTCTGTCTACAGTTGGAGCAAAGGTTTTTTTTTTTTTTTTTCTGCCAAGAGATAGGCTTGCCACTAATTCAAACATCTCCCACTGGAGATTCTTCGATGCTCATCTTCTATTTGGAGTAGAATAGGGGGTGCTGTCAGGAGTTGACATGTCTCGATATAAAAAAGATCTAAAGTTAAGTAAACATCTTTGAATTCCATATTTTGCAGATCTCTTGAAGTTTTTGAAGAGGCCCTATCTATCTCTTATATTAGGATAAGCAAATGTTGCTTGTCTCTTTGAAACTTGATTTCTGATTTGCTTTTGAGTCAGTTTTTAGTTTTTTTTTCTGTCATAACTTTAGTAACTGTCAATAGTGTACAGTGCTTAGATCAGTTCTTTTTCAAAATTATTGCTGGTCTTTATTAGTAAATCAGAGAAAGGTAATAATTTGAGATATATGGAAGAAAGTAACCTGCTGTACAAACCTGAGTACCAAAATGTGGTTATACAATTTAAAATCTGTTGCTACATAGTAATTTTAACTAGTTTAAATTGGCAAAATCATAGGCAATGGGTGCTTTGTGTTTTCTAAAATTTTTGCCTTTATCCTCTAAATGGCCCTCACTTCATTTTAAAGTTAAACTTCAGTGAAGCGAAGTGAATCTAAA
>CAJQZJ010032058.1:2610811-2634738 GCA_907164525.1 Lophiomys imhausi | reverse complement strand
TGTGTGTGTGTGTGTGTGTGTGTGTGTTAGTGAAAATTTAAAAGTGTGTAACAGTTTTCTCTTAAACCATCTAGGTCCCAAATAATTGAGACTGGGCAATCATCTTATTTAGCTACTTTCATTTTATGGCTTTCTTTGCTGCACCTGTTTTCTTATGATGTCTCCTGGACCTCTCCTTGTGGCTGAATCCCCATTTCCTCCCTCTGTCCCCCTATTCTATGGCAGGCAGGAAGTCCAGCCCTATTCTCTCCTCTGGTCAGTCATTTGGTGTTAAGCTTCTTTATTGACAGACATATAAGAGAACAATTGAGTAGCCATGTCCACACAACATTGAGACAGGAGATTCTCAGAACAAGGATGCAAACAGATATGGAGGAACAGAAATTAGCATTTCAATATTTACACAGTGACAATAGCATTATGCCTACAAGTATATATTAATTTGAAATATATTCATAATAATTTATAACACTCTTGTTTTTTTTATTTTAGCATTTGTTGAATGGTTAATCTTGTGAGTAAATATCATACAACAACACTATACTTATTGAATGGTTTTAAATTTCCTAATTTGAGGAACTGGTTTCTTATTAGCATTATGAACATAAATTCCTCTATCATTCTTTTCTATTTATTATTTAATATCTAAAGTATGCATATATGGTATTTCTAATATTTTTATTAGTGACATGAGCTAATACTAAACTTTTGTTCTTCTAAGCAATATGTCTAGAAGCCTTCATCAAAACTCCATGGAAATGGGTAGGTTTAAATTTCTGTCAGGTACACACTAATAATTAAATGAACAAAAAACAATCTACAAATATGTGAAGCAAGACAGAATTCAAATGAAAGTTTGTTACACCCAGGTATTTTATATTGTTTGTGGCTATTGTGAAGGGTGTTGTTTCCCTAATTTCTTTCTCAGCCCATTTATTTGTTGTATAAAGAGGGGCTTCTGATTTTTTTAATTAATTTTGTATCCAACTACCTTGCTGAAGGTGTTTATCAGCTGTAAGCATTCTCTGGTGGAATTTTTGGGGTCGCTTATATATACTATCATATCGTCTGCAAATAGGGATAATATGACTTCTTCATTTGCAATTTGTATCCCCTCGATCTCCTTTAGTTGTCTTATTGCTCTAGCAAGAACTTCAAGTACTACGTTGAAGAGATATGGCGAAAGTGGGCATCCTTGTCTTGTCCCTGAGTTTAGAGGAAATGCTTCAAGTTTCTGTCCATTTAATTTTATGTTGGCTACTGGCTTGCTGTATATCACCTTTATTATTTCTAGGTATGGTCCTTGTATACCTGTTCTCTCCAGGACTTTTAGCATGAAGGGGTGGTGGATTTTTTCAAATGCTTTTTCAGCATCTAGTGAGATGATCATCAAATAAAAGTTTGTTTTAAACCTATATTTTGAAACAATAAAGGTATGAAATTACAAACCTAATCTTTACCTAAGATAATGTCAAAATAATCTTCCACTAAAGGCAAAGTAACAAGAACAATGAAATAATGATTAAGAGTGAAATAAAGTAAAAAGCAGAATCAAAGAATTCATTTCTTTCTCTTCTCACCTCTGATATTACATAATTGATGGGCAATCAATAAAATGAGGAATTGTGACTATAAGGTAACATATCTGACTGAACAGACTCACACATTACATACAAGCTTGAGACAGAATTTAAATGCAAGATAAGAAAGTATAAAGAAAGAGGGAGCAGTGATTTTGGAAGGTATACTTGTAGGAAGGGAAAAATGGAAATAATCAAATGTGAGAATAAAATTGCTTTTCCAGAAATTCTAATATCATTACTAAATAAGATGCCTTACAGTCTCATGTTGACAGCCTATGGTAACCTATATTGAATTAACCATGGGGATGGTTTTTAGTAGGTCTCATATATAGAATATGGAAGGTAATAATGATGGTTGAATTTTCAAACTTAAACTATTTATGTGAGTTAAGAAAATCAATAAAAAAACAACTCCAATCCTTGGAGAGAAACATCAAAGCCTTCTTTTGCAGAGTGGTGATAACTTTCTAAAAATGACATGAGTTATTTAAATCATTTGATGCATTTTCTTTTTTTAAATTTATTTTTTATTTCTTCAAGTTACATCTCAATCACAATCCCCTCCCTACTCCCCCCTCCAGGCCCACCCCTCCACCATCCTCTGCCTCAACCCACCCATCCCCTTCCTTTTTTTTTTTAGTTTAAGGTATATCTTTTCCCCCCAACAGCTCTCCCTTTCAGTCCAACAAATGGCTCTTTCTCTTATAAAAATAAATGCAATACAAACAACAGAAATAATTAGGCCACAATTATGAGAGTTATATGGCTTAGCACACAATCCCAATGTCCAATCTATATGTATTTGGCACCTGACTTTAACATTCTATTATCTACCCATCTCCATGTGTTTAAACTTGTATATCCAAACAGCTTTCATCCTAACTTTCATCAGATGTTTTCTTGACTTTAGATCTTTTGATATCGAGACATGTCAGCTCCTGACAGCACCCACTCTTCTACTCCAAGTAGAAGATGAGCATCGAAGAATCTCCAGTGGGAGATGATTGAATTAGTGGCAAGACTATCTTTTGGCAAGAAAAACCCCTTGCTTCAACTGTAGACAGAATGCTGTCCAAAAAGGACAAAACTTGGAAGCAGGTAAGTCGACAGCCTAGCTCTGGCAAGACAGGGTAGGTAAGTCCTTCATAATTCCTGCTTACAGTCAATGTCTGTCAGAGAAAGGGGCCAAATGGCTGAAGAATGATGCTTTTATGTATGGAGAGAAAATGAGAACTGTCCATGCAGCCACTGGTATGCCATTTCTTAGTTTTGGAAGCTGCAGACCCTGCACTTCCTATATAATCAGATATATTTATCCCTCTCAAGTCTCTGAGGTGGTTGAAGAATAGATAGCTAGAGTCTCATAATTAAATTTTGAGTTGTTTAGGATTCAAGTGGGTGATGCATTTTCTTTTATTAATTATTTTTATATACTAGATGGCCCAAATTCAATAGTGAAGGAAGTCACCAACACCAAGTAAAACTGGTCCTCAGCTTGTAACTGAGTGTCTACCCTGATTAAGTGAGAAGAAATTAGTTTATTCATGAAAAAGTTGTGTATCATAAAATATAGCAAGTTGAGCCTTTGATTATTTTATTGAATTATGAGGAGATGGAGTGAGTGTTTTTCTCAACAAGCCTTGGCCTTCAGAATCTCATGAATTAGCAAGAGTTTGTAACAGAGTAACACACTGATGTCCAGGTAGATTCAGCTAATGAAGACCCCAGGCTCAGTAAGGGCCTTGGAACTGGGTTAGTTATCAACAGCTTCCATAGAACTGAGAGGACACTGCAAGAGATGACAGATGCATTGAATCCTAAATCTTTCATTCTGCGGGTTTCTTTAAAAACATTTTTATACAACAATCTAATTCTTTTTTATCCTGGTCAATCTTTTTTATGATATTTATTACTTCAGGTTACATCTTCATCACAATTTCCTCTTTCCACCCCCCCCCCCCAGTCCTGCCCTCCCACCCTCTACCCCCTATCCCTTCCATCCCACTCCTCTGGAGTGGAGTGTTTCTGCATATCAGTCCCCAGCCCCAGTTCAGCAGTCATATGAGGCCAAGAGCTTCCTTATACACTGGGGGCCTACACGGCAGCACCACAAGGGCAAAGTGTCTCATTGACAGGTAACAAAGTCTATGTTCCTGTTACCTTTGGTGCATTGGTTGTAGTATAGATATCCTTCATTATATGGCTAAAATCTAATTATAAATGAATAGATGCCATGTGCTTCCTTCTGAGTCTGGGTAGGCTTGTTCAGAATGAGTTTCTCTAGTTTGATCCATTTGGCTGCAAATTGCATGATTTTGTTGTTTCTGATGGCTCAGTAGTATTCCATTGTGTAGATGTGCCACAGTGTTTTTTATCCATTCCTCTGTTGAGGGACAACTGGGTTGTTTCCAGTTTCTAGCTATTGCAAATAAAGTTGCTATGATATAGATGAGGAAACATCCTTGTGGTATGGTGAGGAATCATTTGGATGTATACTCAGAAGTGGTATGGCTGGGTCTTGAGGTAGAACTATTCCAAGTTTGTAAGATATCCCATGACTTATTTCCACAGTGGTTGAACAAACTTGCACTACCTGCAGCAATGGAGGAGTGTTCCTCTTTCTCCACAACCTCACCAGCATATGCTGTCATTTGAGCTTTTGATCTTAGTCATTCTGACAGGTGTGAGATAGAATGTCAGAGTCATCTTGAGTTGCATTTCTCTGATAATTAAGGGTGTTGATCATTTCTTCAATTGTCTCATAGCCATTAGGGATTCTTCCTTTGTGAATTCTCTGTTTAGCTTTTTTCTCCATTTTTTGATTGGATTATTTGGTTTCTTGGCATTTAATATTGCGTGTTCTTTGTAAAATTTGGATATTAGCCCTCTGTGAGGTGTGGGGTTGGTGAAGATCTTTTCCCAATCTGTAGGTTGCCCTTTTGTTTGAATGACAGTGTCTTTTGCCTTACAGAAGCTTTTCAGTTTCAAGAGGTTCCATTTATTGATTGTTGGTCTTAGATCCTAAGCCATTGGTGTTTTGTTCAGGAAGTTGTCACCTGTGCCAATAAGTTAGAGGGTATTCCCCACTTTCTTCTCTAATATATTTAGTGTGTCAGGCCTTGTGTTAAGGTCTTTCATCCACTTGGACTTTAATTTTGTGCAAGGTGATAAATGTGGGTCTAATTTCATTGTTTTACATTTGGACATTCAGTTAGACCAGCAGCATTTGTTAAAAAATGCTGTCCTTTTTCCATTGCACAGTTTTGGCTTCTTTGTCAAAATTAAGTGACCATAGGTGTGTGGGTTCATTTCTGGGTCTTCAATTCAATTGCATTCGTCCACTGGTCTATTTCTCTACCAGTGCCACGCTGTTTTTATTACTATTGCTGTGCAGTACAACTTGAAATCTGTGATGGTGATACCTCCAGATGATTTTTTATTGTACAGGACTGATTTATCTATTCTGGGTTTATTGTTATTCCATATGAAGCTGATAATTACTTTTTCCAGGTCTATAAAGAATTGTGATGGTATTTTGATAGGAATTTCATTGAATTTGCATATTGCTTTTGGCAGGATGGCCATTTTTACTATGTTGATCCTACCTATCCATGAGCATGGGAGATCTTTCCATCCTCTGATGTCCTCTTCAATTTTTTTCTTCAAGGACTTGAAGTTCTTGTTATACAGGTCTTTCACTTGCATGGTTAGAGTTACCCCCAGGTATTTTATATTGTAATCGATATTGTGAAGGATGTGGTTTCCCTAATTTCTTTCTCAGCCCAGTTATTTGTTGTATAAAGAGGGGCATCAAATTTTTTGAATAATTTTGTATTCAGAAACCTTGCTGAAAGTGTTTATCAGGTGTAAGAGTTCTGTGATGGATTTTTGTGGTCGCTTATGTATACTATCATACCATCTGCCAATAAGTATATTTTGAATTCTTCATTTCCAAATTGTATCTCCTTGATCTCCTTTAGTTGTCTTATTGCTCTAGCAAGAACTTCAAGTACTATATTGAAGAGATATGGAGAGAGTGGGCATCCTTGTCTTGTCGCTGAGTTTAGAGGAAAGTCTTTAAGTTTCTCTACATTTAATTTGATGCTGGTTTCTGGCTTGCTGTATATCGCCTTTATTATTTATAGATATGGTTTTGTATGCCAGTTCTCTCCAGGACTTTTAGCATGAAGGGGTGTTGAATTTTGTCAAATGGTTTTTCAACACCTAACAAAAAAATCATGTGGTTTTTTTTCCTCTCAGCTTGTTTATATGGTGAATTACGTTGATAGACTTTCGTATGTTGAACCATCCCTGCATTCCTGGGATGAAGCCTACTTGATCATGGTGTATGATACTTTTGAAGTGTTCTTGGATTCGGTTTGCCAGTGTTTATAACTGTCCCCAAATACATGGAAACTCTCCCTAAGTATTGCTTACCTTTCTTTCTTTTTTCTATACTATTTTCTTATATTAAAGAAAACAACTAAGTGTTTAAGCAGCTTCAAATGATTGTTTATGCTCAGTTTACATACATAAACAGTGTTATGTTTTGGATCTGAAGCTTCTTCAAAGACCTTGTTCTGAAGGCTTTGTCATCAGCCTGTGATGCAATAAAGATGTGCAAAGTTTAGGTAATGTGGCCCAGTGGGATGAAGTGAAATAACTTGTAACCTAGGCTTCAAGATCATATCAAGTTCCTGACTCCCTTCTCTTCCTCTTCCTCCTCTTTCTCCTCCCCCTCCTTCTCCTTCTCTTCCTATCTTTTCCAACTTCATATCATCCATGAAGTGAACAGTGCTACTCCATCATATTGTTTGCCGTTTTTTAATGAATTCAAATGGAAGGAATTAAGAGGCTATGAGATGAGAATCTGAAAAGGTAAGTTAGCATAAAGGTTTCCTCCTTCTAGTTTGTTTAACTCAATTACTTTGTCACAGTACGGAAAACTGAATAGCACAAGTGTGCAGGTATTTCAAAATTTAACCAGTACTAGATTAATTAATCGGTTTTCAATAAGCAGTGGGATCAAATGGGTATGCACCAATGACTTTGAAAAGTCACACAAGTATCTTGTATTTACATACCTCTTTCTACAAATTACATTTACAACTGGCGTTTCCAAAACCTGAGCTTAGAGAGTCTTTACATTTCTGGAGGGTCGATAAAGAATTGAAGTTTTAAATGAGTTAAGCCTAATAATAATGTCCTTAAGACTAAGTGTAGATGTACTTGAATTCTAGACCAGAAGGCACACTGATGTTTGGCATCAATGAGGAAATGCTGATCTGGAAGCACCAGGGATTAGTAGGAAAGTAGACCTTGAAAGGACAGAGGTTTCTGGTAGGGTAAATGTTTTGCAAAGCTTCTCACCTTGTTTTTGTTGTTGTTGTTTTGGTACAGCCTATCTATCATCAATGACACTGGAAATACAAGTGTGCTGTATTTTGTTGATTTGTTAAAATACTTTACAAGACTCATGATATATAAGCAGTTCTTTTCCCTGGGACAAGGAAAAAAATGTAGTACTATCCTATAAAGCTTTAAAATTCATTTGACATGGTCTAGACACTAAAACAAAACTATCATGACCGTAGTGTTGAGGGCTGAAACAAAATTCTTTTAGGAAAAGTGAGAGTGGTAGTGAGTATTCATTGGAATTTGGTAAGTATATATTTGCCATTCATGATAAAGATGTCCAATGTTTTAAAAACTGGAAATAGCTACACCAAGTGTTCCTTAAAGAAGTTTGCCATGCATCATTATCAGTTAGATTAGTTAAGGATAGTGGTACATATAACCAGTGTACCCAGAACAGATTATCCCTCTGTATGTTCTCAACAGTCTTGATGACTGTCACTCCCTGATTTCAGACTCACGATTATTTCTTGCCTTGTGCTCTTGTATACACAAACTTCTTGGGCCTTTTTGTACATTTTCACACCCAATGAAATTCTAAGAACCATTTTTTTCTTCATTCTGGTTAAAGGCCCTCCTCTAAGTCTCATGTCTCGATCCCTGGGTTAATAAACATTTGGTTTTTCTCTGTGTAGTTCTGTGTCTAGCCTTCATTATTCCTGAGTATTCCAAAGCTCCTATATATCAAGACAATCTCCACTGACATGTGCACTGGCTATAGTGTTTTGGGTAAACCCTATATTAAGACTCCATTATGAGATGAGTCTGGACTATATCAAGTGACTGCTAAAGAGTACTAGGATAGTATTCCATTTTGTTCCTTGTCACAGGGAGAAGAACTGCTTATATATTATGGTTCTCATAAAATATTTTAACAAATGAAATAAAACACATTACTAGGTTTTAAGGCATATCCATTTTAGTTTATTTTTTTGTAAGCCACTGTTAATTGCTAAACTTCACTCCTTGGGTCTTTTAATGTTCCTCCATAAACACTTCCCATGCATTTTTTTTCTGGATTCTCAATAAATCAAAGTCTCAGAGTAGTCATAAGAAAATAGCAGGAAAATACCAAACTAAAAACAAGGAACATTTAATACTATATCTGAATGTATATCCTCAAATATCAGGAGTAATTAAGGATTTTTTTTTTTTTGGTCTGAGTTCATGGTGAAGTCTTCACTTATGTAATACCTCAAGAGAATCGACCAGCACACCCACACACATGCGTTCACACATGCACATACATATGCACACACATACACAAACACACAGACACACCACACAAATACACACAAAGTAGATCTCAGAAAGAATACTTGGATTTTACAATTAAAAGTAGTAGTTGACCTCTGAAATAATGAAATTTAAGTGATCAAGAAGTGATAACGTAGGTCACATTTTTTCTTTAAAGTAAAAATAAACTGAATTATAGACTTAGCTAACATTATATTAAAGAATTTAAAGTGTTTTGAAATAAGGAATACAGTCTTCAAAAGCTATTCTCAGATATACATTATAAAAATTGGACCCTGAGAAATCTAATAATATTCGTCACATCCTAAAACATGGAAAATGAATTCTTAACTGAAAGAAAGAAATGGTTCATTGGGTAGCATTCCCTGTAACTTTCAGGGGACCTAAGAATTAAATTCTTGATGCGACTGAAACATAAAAAGCTGGGCATCCCTGGCACACCTTAGAATGTGGCATAGGTAACCAACTATGAAAAACACTGGAACTCTGTCTCCTCAGCTGAGGCTGCCAACACTCCACATGTGACCTGTACCTGGAATGCGGAGTTCAGGGGCACTGAAGAAGAGACCAGGGACTCTTAAGGTCACACTATACATCAGATGAGAATGTTCTGGAGGATTTTATCTTTTCTCCTTTTGAAGAAATACACAAGTATGAAGGTTTTAGGGGAATGGCTCTCTAACAATCCCTCTTCTTTTTTTAAGTAAATCTCCATGTTTTGGGAGCTGACAAATAACTATTAGATTTATCAGACTTTTTGTTTATTAGTTGGTTTGTATTACTAAAGCATATGTGTGGGACTTGGAAGCTATTGTATATTTCAGGCATTTATGGTAATTCTAAAGTCAAGTCCTCTGCTCTTAAATAAGTACAGCAACTGTAGGGACTGGTGGGGAGTTACAAAGCACAGGATACATGTGAGAACATAACTTCCATGATATTACTACCTTCAAGTTATCACTTCTGATAATATTTTTGTTGTGGTGTTTAGCTTACTACTTATTCATTATTTTAAAATATCTTGACTTTTGATTTTTTATACAGCCTTCGTATTGGCAGTCATCAAACTATGTTCCATTATGTACTCTCCAGATGAATACCACACCCCTTTCTTTTAGTCATCTTAAAACAGACAGTTACTAATGTTCATCCTTCCATTTTTTTTTGTACTCTGATAGAACTAATGTTTTTCTCATGTAAACTTACTATTTCTCCACTTTAACAAAAACCTCTGCTAGCATATTGATCCTCAAAAGTATATATAATTCAATGAAAGAATTTAAGAACCGCAGTGTTTCATGGAAACAGCAAAATGGATATGTTAAATTTATAAACATGGGAGGTCAACTTTCTTAATTATCTTTAAGCAAAATCTGCTTGGACAGTCACTACAAGTAGGTGAAATAATGGAGATCTAACAAGCTTTCAAAATGTACAAGTTTGAATTGCAGGTCCTGCATTTCACTTGACATACCTTTAAAAAGTGAAATTGTACATAAAAGTAGCATTATAAGACAGAGCATGCTATTTTTAGGAATATTCATGTATATATATATAATATATGTAATAAAATTATAAAGAAAGAAACAATAAATCTTAAAGTGAGCAAAGAGGTGTATGTAGGAGGTTTTGTAGGAAAGGATAGAGCAAATTGTTGTTAATATACACACATATATATATGTATTATGTTTTTTTTTTTTTGAGACAGGGTTTCTCTGTGTATCCTTGACTGTCCTGGACTCACTTTGTAGACCAAGTTGGCCTTGAACTCAGAGATCTGCCTGTCTTTGCTTCATGAATGCTGGGATTAAAGGTGTGCACAACCACACCCAGCCTCAAAATATTTTTTAAAGAGAAAAAAGTACATATTTTTTTAAGATATATTATATTTTAAGTATGTATGTGTATGTGTGTCTGTGTGTGGATATGTACACTTAAGTTCAATTGCCCATAAATCTAGATGTCGAGCTTCCATTGCTGGAATTACAGGTACAATATAGGTTCTGAACTTGAACTCAGATCCTCTGCATGATCAGTATGCTATCTTAACTCCTTAGCTATGTCTTCAGTCAACCCCCATTTCCTGCTCTGCAATTGTCATGTTAACACAACACAATACTCTATGATAACATTTTTACATGTATTTGTGTGTGCATATATATACATATATTTACATATGAATATATATGGATATTAAGAACTTTTATAAAACATGCATATCCCTTTATATAAACTTCTGATTTGTGCTAAAAATGCAGTGGCCTTGAAAATTAGAATGACTATCCTAATTTCTATATTAATCTTCCTCTATTACTAGTCATAGTCACATAAATTAGTGTTCCTGTGTGTGTACTATTGCCAAGGCCTCAGTCTTTCCACTAATTTGATATTGTGTTCTGTTAAGTTTTTGTAAATGACTTTATCATGAGATAATGAAAGTCTGAGTAAGCTGTTGGCTTTATAACTTTATGAAATGAGTAGTATGGTAATGTTTGTAAAATAGTCGTGTTCAGATTTTCTAAGATTGTTAAAATGTATTCTACTTTCTCGTATTTTTTACTGATTGTGTTGGTGACCCAGACATACTTCCTCTGCAATCACTGTACTCAATGTTGGTTCTTTTAACACCTGTAGAAATATCTCTCTCACTTGATTGTGTTCTCCTTTATATATGAAGCCTATTTTTGAATGTTATTGATATTACAAAATATTCAACTCTCCTTGTTTAAGTCTTTCAAACGCACACTGTTCAAACTGTGCTAGTGAAGGACAAATCTTACTACAGTAATTTCCTTAGTGTGAAGTGACCTTCCCTGACCTCAAAGTCCAATCAACTGGCCACTGAGTGTCTATCCCCAACATCATATTTTTTATCGCTGTGGAAGGCTGAGTCATAAGTATTTGTTAGACACAGATAATATTCACACAAGTCTTAATCTCCTTTATTTTCTTGTACATTGTTAGTACATACAATGATTGGTTCATTTCTGTTTGTTAACTGTGATAATGTCCATTGTCTGAAATCAAGTATTTCTAATGGCTTTCAAACCACAAGAATAACAATTTCTGAGCAATCCACTAATGTTCAAGTATTTAATATCCTGCTTTTACCTGGAAGACCTGTGTAAACATACTGTGCTTGATTTACATGCTTATTTTGTTTTTCCTGCCATATAAGACTCCAAATTTCAACATCTTAGTTTGCACATACTGACCTAATCTTAATGCTTCTATTGTTTCAATTTCTTAATGTGTGTGATACTTTTATCATGAATATCATTACTGCTTATGATTCTAGTCTCCTATGGAACTTAAGCTTTTGCTAGTTCACCAATGTACTCCACAGCCTTTTCACTATTATTTCCAAGAATCACTACTAAATTCTCTCTCATCCATTTCATTTATAGTTCTAATGCTGACACTTTTGATGTTTTTAGAGATAGTAGGAGAGAAAGAGAGAAAGAATAAAACACTTTAAAAGATGCCATCAAACACAAGGCTAGACACACTAAATCTATTAGAAGAGAAAGTGGGGAAAACCCTCGAACTCATTGGCACAGGTGACAACTTCCTGTACACCAACAGTTCAGTATCTAAGACCAATAATCAATAAATAGGACCTCATGAAACTAAAAAGCTTCTGTAAGGCAAAAGACACTGCCATTCAAACAAAACGGCAGCCTAGAGATTGGGAAAAAATCTTCACCAACCCCACATCTGACAGAGGGCTAATATCCAAAATTTACAAAGAAATCAAGAAATTAAATGCCGAGAAACCAAATAATCCAATAAAAAATGGGGAACAGAGCTAAACAGAGAATTCACAAAGGAGGAATACCTAATGGCTGAGAGACACTTGAAGAAATGCTCAGCATCCTTAATGATCAGAGAAATGCAACTCAAGACGACTCTGAGATTCCATCTCACACCTGTGGGAATGACTAAGATAAAAAGCTCAAATGACAGCACATGCTGGCCAGGTAGTGGAGAAAGGGGAACCCTCCTCCATTGCTGCTGGTAGTATAAGTTTTTACAACCATTATGAAAATCAGTCTGGGGATATCTTAGAAAACTTGGAATAGCTCTACCTCAAGTCCCAGCCATAACACTTCTGAGTATACATACAAATGATTCCTCACCATACAACAAGGATGTTTCCTCATCTATGTTCATCGCAACTTTATTTGTAATAGCTAGAAACTGGAAACAACCCAGATGTCCCTCAACAGAGGAATGGATTAAAAAAAAAAAAAAACTGTGGTAATCTACACAATTGAATACTACTGAGTCATCAGAAACAACAAAATCATGCAGTTTGAAGCCAAATTGATGGAACTAGAGAAGCTCAGTCTGAGCGAGCTAACCCAGACTCAGGATGCACATGGCATCTTTTCACTTATAATTGGATTTTAGCCATATAGTACAGGATAACTATACTACAACCAACGCACCAACGGAAACATGAACATAGACTCTGTTTCCTATCAGTGAAACACTTTGCTCTAGTGGTGCTGCCTTGTAGGCCCCCAGTAATGAGGAGGCTCTTAGCCCTCATATGATTGCTAAACTGCTACAGGGGACTGTTTTGTAGGGATACTCTACTCCAGAGGAGTGGGATGGAAGGGATAGGGGTAGAAGGTGGGAGGGCAGCACCGGAAGGGGTGGAAAGAGGACACTGTGATGGAGATGTATCCTGAAGTGATGAATAAATATTTTTTAAAAAGCTTAGAATTCAGTAAATTACTTATAAAACATTACAGAATGTGTTAGTACTAAATGAAATATATATTAAAACCCAAACCAAAAATGATGACATCAATTATTTTTAATTTTATATTATAATAAAACCAATAATTTTATTATCATAAGAGGATTCACTAACTGATGAAACAAGATAATTTTATATAAATTTGCAAGCATAAAAATTTCACTAGGAAGTTGTGTTTATATGAAAGGAAAATACATCAGTAAAAAAGTAGGAATTTAAATGCAGTTTTTAAGGGCTTTGAGTAATATTGGGGCCTACAAGTCAGAATGGGGATATGTTTATAGTGGCATTTTCAGAAAAGGTATTTTGTCCCAGTTTTGCAAGACAATAAATATAATGTGTCTACACTATTTTCAAGTGACTATATTCCCTCCATTACTGAATGAATACAAGGCAAACATAATAATCAACAAAGTAGGTGGTGTGTTGCTAATTTCTTCAGTTAGAAATAATAGTCGCTGGTGGAAAGAACAGAGAGGCTCATATGACTCAGGAAGTTAGTGAAACTTATGAAGCACTGAGCTAGCAAAAATAAAGCGGTAAGAGAGTACAGATATCTTCAGGATTCAGAATGTACTTTATAAGATATAAGCAATGAATCATTTCTCAGGCAGGATTCTTTTGTGAACATATCTACAAATATTTCATAGAAGTTCAGTGATACATGTTTCATAAGTTGTCACCCATTCTGGGGATGGAGATTTTCAGTGATACAGTTGGCTATAATAAACCACTATGGAGGCCAGTCTGGTGATATCTTAGAAAACTTGGAATAGCTCTACCTCAGGACCCAGCCATACCACTTCTGGGTATACATCCAAATGACTCCTCACTGAAGCACAAGGAAGTTGCCTCATCTATGTTCATAGCAGCTTTATTTGCAATAGCTAGAAGCTGCAAACAACCCAGATGTCGCTCAACTGAAGAATGGATTTAAAAAATCTGTGCTACATCTACACAATGGAATACTACTGAGCCATCATAAACAACGAAATAATGCAATTTGCAGTCAAATGGATGGAACTAGAGAAGCTCATCCTGAGTGAGCTAACCCAGACCCAGAAGGATCCACATAGCATCTGTTCACTTGTAGTTGGATTCTAGCCATATAGTACTGGATAACTATCCTACAACAAATGTACCAAAGAGAACATGAACATGAATGAGGCACTTTGCTCTAGCAGCTGTGTCTTGTAGGTCCCAGTGTATGAGGAGGCTCTTGGACCTCATATGAACTGGTGGGGGACTGTTATGTAGGGACACTTCACTCCAGAGGAGTGGGATTGAAGGGATAGGGAATAGAGGGTGGGAGGGCGGGACCGGGAGGGATGGAAAGAGGACATTAGGATGGAGATGTAACCTGAAGTAATAAATAAACAAACAAAAAAACAAACAAATAAATAAAAATATTAGCATGAAAAAATAATCCATGCTTTTATAATCAACCCCAAAAAATTTTTCAATTTTCTAAGCTACACTTGAGTAGAATTATTTATTTGTTCTATTTCAGTCTCCTATTTGATGTGAATGGATATGAGCTAATGTACTCCCCCCCCCCAAGCTATGAAACATATTTGGTACACAGACAGGGTCTGATAGAACTAGAGATGGGTTTGAATTACACGGTTCCTGTAGTTGGTTTTGAGACATGCACTATGATTGACCCATCTGAGGTTGGGACATACATAGAGGCAGTCTTGATATGCTGAGTCTTTCCCTAGGTGATATGGAGTGATGTAACCACCTGGTTAAAGCTCTTGTATGTTTTTTTTTCTTGGTGATAATGCATAGAAGAGATTGAGTTGTCTGATATTGGAGTATTCTCAGGATAATATGTGTGATTTCCTTCCTTTACATGGTATGGGGTAACTATCCTCTTTGTTACCTGGCTTCCTCAAGAAACAAGGAGGTCATAAGATAATTATCTTGTATTACATGTCTAAAATCCAATTATAAGTGAATAGATGCCACGTGCACCATTCTGAGTCTGGATTAGCTCACACAGGATGAGCTTTTCTAGTTCCATCTATTTGGCTGCAAACTTGCAAGATTTTGTTTTTTTTCTGATGGTTGAGTAGTGTTCCATTGTGAAAATGTACCACATTTTTTAAAATCCATTCTTCCATTGAGGGACATCTGTTTTGTTCACAGCTTCTAGCTATTAGAAGTAAAGCTGCTATGAAACATAGTTGAGGAGGAGGTGTCCTTGTGAATTGGTATCTTACAACCAACATACCAAAAGGAACAAAAACATAGGCTTTGTTACCTAGTAGTGGGACTTTTTTCCCTAATAGAGTTGCCATATAGTCCCCCAGTGAATGAGGAAGCTCTTAACACTGATATGTCTGCTGAACCGAGGGGGGCTGATATGTAGGGGCACCTCACTCCGGAGGAGTAGGATAGGTAGGATAGGGAGAAAGTAGGAAGGTGGGACCCGGAGGGGTGAAGAGAGGAGAGTGTGATGGAGAGGTAACTTGAAGTAATAAACAAACAAATAAACAAAAAGAGACAAGGAGGTCACCTGAAAATAGCTTGAGAACTATAGAATGCATTACTAACCTTGAAATTAGCACATATGTGGTACAACTGTAAGCAGGTTGTGTAGTCTGCTGTGTTCCCTTTATTTTAGGTGATAAAACATTCAACCAAGCCTCAGTTCTCTGCTGAGAAAGAGGTTGTACATGCAAGGGAAGATTTGTAAAGAGAAAAAAAAAAACATGTACAGATGCTATCCTCTGTATTATTATGTGGTTTGGCAGGAAAAGTTTTAAAAAGGGAGGATTACATAGAGATTTTTGGCCTACTATTCTTTAAAGCTGCTGGAACACAAGGAAAAAGCATCCAAGTTAATTCTGTGTTAAAAAATAATGCTTGCTGAGCTAAAAAAAAAAATTGACACCAAGTGAGGGTTGGATAGTGAGGATGCAAAGAGTGAAATAGATAAGATAGAAGAATTCTAATGTCTGCTTTCTTATAAAAGTTGGGGGAAAATCAAAGATTTAGTATACAGATTATGTGTAATTAATGGTTGAACATTGGAAATTATGAAAATCAGGATATATGCTACATCTGTATGAGTTGAATTAGAGAAGAAATGAAAATAAAAATAACATTATAACCTGCTTGTGAAGCTGTGGCATAAAGGCATGAATAAGTTCATTTATGTGTGCTATAGAAATGGAGAAACTAAGTACTGCAAGTATTTGTTTCTTCTTGAGACAAAAGCTGCATAATCTGAGACAATATAAGGGAAATCAGTCACTGATGGACTAATTCATTCCACCCATTGGTGAAATTTGCTTGTCTGTGGTTGAAATATCAATGAATGCAAGAGATAAAAAGACAATAGAGGAAGGACAGTACCCCATGAGATATCTGTGTGTGAGAGAGGTTGTACTTGATGATGAAGAGTTTACCTGGTTAGATAGGAATGCACGTAATGGAGATTTAAAAGGTAGTTAATTCATCATTAAGCTCATGACAGGACAAGTATGAAACTAAAATGGTTTAGCTGAGCCCAATAGTGGAACAACATCTGTAAAAGATAGAGAAGACTGAAATGAATCTATAATGCATGCCATTTAAATTTATAAAGTTTCAAAGAATTAAGGAGATGAAAAGGAGTTGGGGAGTGGTGAGAATAAGAATCCTTATGCTAAATTGCACATTTCATTTCATTCTTTCACTGATTTATATTTTCTTTCCTTTTAGAATCTCTTGTTTTCACAAATAATACAATATTTATTACATACACATGTATGTATGCACCTATGTATATACTACATATATACACACAATATATGTAGTTAGTAAAATACATTGACCCCTACCTCAGCATTTGTTAATTTATATATACTTAGTATGAAAATATAATATATAACATTAATATATCAAACCTTTTAACTTGAAAAAATTTCCAGACAAATTATGACAGTATTTATCAACTACCAATATTAACATAAAATTGAACCATAAGGTGTTTCTTAGAAAGGAGAGGAGACATAAAATTATATTTAAGATCAGACCATAATCTGGATGCTTGGTCATCTAATGCCAGTCCTTCTGGATCTGAGTTATGAATAAATAAGTTCCAAAAGTCAATAAATTTATTTGTTATTTGCTATAAAATTCACTTACAAACAAGATGAAGACACCGTTCTGTTTTCGGAGTAAAAGGATGGATGGATGAATGAGAAGTTCTTTTACTTATATTTTCAAGTTTTTATTAACACTCAGAGCTGTAAGTCCCACACCTTCCCACTCTTCCCTAAGACTTAAATGCCACATTGCCTAGAATAAATTCATGAAATAAACACCCTAACACTAAACAACAGTGCTTAGCAAATTTTTATGATACTTAAGTTTCCATGCTTACACAGGGACCTCTGGAAGAAACACTCATTTTTAGCCGTCTGTTACTTTATTAATTTATTATTTTAGGAGAGAATATTTATAAATAATTTATCATCTTTGGGATTCTAAAAGTACAGTGCTGTTTTTCCTCATTGTAATAAAACTATGATTTTATGAACAATTAAAAAAATTGTTTTTGCATGATTTTCTTCTTTCTTTTCTTCCTTACAAACTTTCTCATATAGTCCTCCTTGCTCACTTTCTAAGTCATGGTTGCTTTTTCATTGGTTGCTGTTTTACACAATCATACACACACAGACACACACACACACACACACACACACACACACAGACACACACCTGCCCATGAACTCCCACATTTCCCTAAATACATACATGTATCATGCTCAGTCTGTATAATGTGACTTGCATGCATGTTTTGAGGGCTACCACTTGGTATTGATATCTAATTTCAACACTCTACCCTGAGGAAGACTATTTCTCAAGCCCCTACTATTCCTTCATTCCCTGCAGTTCTTTGTGCTGGGCCAGGTCTCCGGGTATCACTTTCCTGTCTTACCTTCTACATTAGCGTGTCTATATCGTTATGCCTCTTCAGCTTAAGGTTATGCAATTATGTTGGTGAAATTTTATGGCTGTAGCTTCTGACGTCCTAATATACAAATCCCACGGCAAGCTCCCTGTTCCTCTAGTTCTTAGAATCTTTTTGCCTTATCATCTGCAATGATCCCTGAGAACTGAGTGGAGGAGTTGTACTGTAGTTGTATCCCTTGGTACTGGCTCCAAAACAAAAAGATTAAATCACACCTTCAAATGCTTCAAATGTGATGCGCCATCACATTCAGTTTTTTAAAGTTCTATAGTGTAGGTTATTCATAGTTGGAATACAATTATTCTTAACTCTGCAGTTATTTTTAACCATTCCTACTTTATATCTGCCAAGAAATTTTACCTAATCTGGTAAATCCTGCATGGAATTTACACTTAGAGCTCAGGCTTTAGATCTATGTGTAGATTATAACTAGCACTAACAATTATTTTTTAATATGGTAAAAAGTTGAACTGTGTAAGAGGAAATGATTGTAATAAATTTGAATTACTAAATACAAAAAAATTAATTCTAAATTCTAAAGGTCATTTTTATGATTTAAAACTACACCAAATTCAAAACTATTTATAAATGATCCTCCTCATACACTCATGTCATTATTTATCATGTTACAACCTACAAAGTTAGAATCAAACATATATTATGATTTAGAGAAAATCATGTAGATGAACAATCTAAAGTTTTTCTAGCAGAGCTTTATTCACTTTGAGTTTGAGGTAAAGGGAGGTGGAGGGATGGCTCAGCAGTTGAGAGGACTGGTTTCATTTCCAGAGATAGGAATTCTGTTCACTCAGACTTTGCAGGCAGTTCACAACTACATATGACTCCAGATCCTAAGAACCCAATATCTCTGGCATCCAGATCCACCTGAGTTCATGTAGACATAATTACATATAGATGCATACATTTACAAAAAAATTGAAAATAATGCAAATATATTCCTTAAAAGAATTTGATTCACCTTAGCATACTGTAATGAAAATTTACTAATTTCATGATATAATTTTTCATACTTGCTATATGTTCTTGGAAACAAGATTAACTAACAGAATTTGAGCTGTGGTGTATTTTACTCAAAATTATATTAACATTGTCTAAGTTGAATTTTCTATAAAGTTATATAAGCCATACTTTGTGACATTAAGTTTTATGCACTGTATTTACTACTTTTCAACCTTATGAAAAATGAGCATTAGTGAAGAAATGAGACAACAGTGGCAGAATTCTTCTTGAGGTTGATAGAAACATTCTGGTACTAAATAGCTCTTGGTTTAAATGATTTATAGAGCCACTAAGAATTTCGTTAGGGCAAAAGTAATTTATTTTATTTGGAGGCCTGAAAAATCAAGTGTTATCATTTGTTAACTTCAGGCAACATTTCACATCAGCATGTACTATGCCTTGAGGCCATCAACATTATCTTTAATATAATATAATATTATAACTGAAGTTCATAGAGGCTATTTTTTTTGTTTTGGAAAATGGTTCCTGTATAGCAAGTTCTGATTTAAGTTTAGTAATGTCACTTTTGTATACCTCAATTATAAATGACCTTTCATTTAGGGATTAATTATCTATAATTTGACATTTTTGTAATTGTTTCTGTTTTCCTGCACTACTATTAAATGGTGATGGCTGTCTGCTATGGTTCAATATTCTTGTAAGAATGTGACAAGAAATGGCCTTGTACAAAGTTAAATGACATCAGTATCCCAGTGAGACTAAGCAACATATTGGCTAAAGGTTGGAGAACAAACAAGATTTCTGCCATGTAGAATATATGAATTATAGTGGAACAGAGACATCTGGTGTAAGGGAAGGAAGTGAAACTTAGAAGATAAATAAAAAAGAAATGAGTTACCTCAAAATATATTGAGTTATTCATGGGCTGTAAAAAATCATTGCTTATATACTTTACTTTCTCCTAGACATGAAAATCAACACGTTCACTTTCAAGCATTTTGGGATAAGTTATATACAATAAATAAAAAATAAAATATCTGGAAAAAGACAGTATTTCAAAATTAAAATTCATAGAAGAGGAAGGAAGTATACTGAATATTGAGTCTTTTTTTTACCTTCTCTGTGTATCTTAAAGTTTTCATGTTAAACATATGTGGCAAACATGAATATTAGGTATAAAAGTGAACTGTCTTTGACAGTACAAATAAGCAGACATACTAATACGAAGTAACCCATATACAGAGGGAATGTTTTCTTTTTGTTTCTATTTAAAATTTTTGTTTATTCTGTCATATACTACATCTTGACTCCAGTTTTCCATTCCTCCTCTCCTCCCAATCGCTCTCCTATGTCCCCTCTACCCCAATCTGCTCCTTCTCTGTTTCCATTCAGAAAAGAGAGGCGTCCCAGAGTTATCAAACAATCATGTCATATCAAGTAGCAGTAGGCCTACGCATATCCCTTATATTAATTAAGGCTGGATGAGGCAATCCAGTGAAAGGAAAACTGTCCCAAAAGCAGAACCAACAGTCAGAGAAAGCTCTCACTTTAGCTCTTAGGAGTGCCACAAGAAGACCAGGCTCACAACCCTAACATGTGTGCACAGGGCCTAGATCAGAGCCATGCAGGTTCCCTGATTCAATCTCAGTGAGCCCCTATGAGCCCAGATTAGTTGATTCTGTGGGCTATGCTATTATAAATTGGTGTTCTTGACCTTTCTGGCTCCTACAATCCTTTCTACGCCTCTTCTGTAGAATTCTTTCTCTGCATCTATTTCCATCAGTTGTTGCATGTACTCTCTCTGATGATTATGCTGGTTTGTCTACAACTATAGCAGAATATCACTAGCAATCATCTCATTGAGAGCCCCATTCTGGTCTTTTTATTTTATTTTATTTGTTATCCTAGGTCTCTGGGCTAAACAATTTCTAGTCCTCAGCCCTCTAGGCAGTGTCAGGGGTGAGCTCCTTGGGTGGCATGGATCTAAATTTGGTCCAGTCATTGGGTGTCTTTTCTTGCTATTTCTGAGCCACCTTTACCCAGGCACATCTTGCAGGCAGAACAAATTGTAGGTCACATCTTTTGTGGCTGGGTTGGTGTACCAATCCTCTGTTGGATGTTGAAGTTGGTCTGGAAGCTGTTGGTATTAAAATGTTAATTACTGCCATACCATGTTAATCTATTTGGGTAGGTTTTACCTCACTTTTTCAAGTTCAAACTATTTGCCTGCAAATTTCATATCATCATGTTTTGTTAACAGCTGTGTAACACTCCATTGTGTAAATGTGTCACATTCTCTTTAACAATTTTCCGTTGAGTGACAGGTAAGTTGTTTCCAGTTTTTAGCTAGTATGGATAAAGCCACTATGAAGGTGGCTGAGCAAGTGTCCTTGTCACCAGAACTTAGATAGTCCATACAAAAACTTTGTAGTGGAGATTTAGAAGTTGATTTTATCAACTCAGATAGCAATCTTCCCATACTTAGATGTGCAAACTAAAATACTGGCATATAGGTGCCAGAATGTAGCAAAAAGTAATAGTGAACACTTCAATTTGTTTCAAAAAATTTCTTCTGTTAAAAAGACTTGCGCTAGGTTGATCCAAGATGGCGGCAGTCAACAGAGACACATTTTGAGCTGGCAGGGGAGAGGGGGAGGGATAGCTACAACATCACAGAAATATAAGCAAGCTGAGAAGCATCCTGAGAGGTGTGAACCTGCAGGGTCACACCCAGTGAACCCAGGGACTAGTGGGGGTCCCTCGTGGGACCCTCAGACACTCCCAGGCAGTGGAGAGCAGCTCTGCAGGGCGCGACTCTGCAAGGACCCAGATGGTGTGGACCCAGGCAGTGCTGCGCAGAATCCAGACCCAAAGGAGCAGACCCAAGCAGCCGGGAGCATAGAGCAAGGCGTGACATGGAGCAAAACACAGGCCAAGGAGCTAGCTATGGAATAGGCAAAAGCCACTCAAAAACCCAGCAAGTGGACAGGCTTGGGGCTCAAAGCAGAGGTCAACTGATGGGGCACAGTCTCAGAGCCCAAAGCAGAGTTTGGTGCAAGAGACATAGACTCCAATCCAAAGCAGAGACCTGAGGCATGGGGCAGAGGTCCAGGGTACAGAGCAGAGGCCACTGGTTCGGGACACAGGCACGGGACCGAGGGCAGAGGCCAGCAGGGACCCAGCCACAGAGGCTAACTAAAGCCAAACAGCAGCTGGCAGGGAGGCACAAGCATATCTGGGCTTACCCAGAAAGGTGTTGGACACAAATGTCCCTCTACTGAATATAAAATCACTTGGAAGAACATTGTGCTCAGACAGGGCAGAGGGCTGCTCTTCATGCACCAGCACAGTTTCCCGCAGGTCTGATTAACACAGCGTCTTGGGAGGTAGCACCAACAGACAGATAGAGGTACCTCCTGGCTACCTGAGTGCCCAATATTCACACAGTTACTGCAAAACCCCAAAGAGGACTGGCTGTGCCCCTGAAATGGTCCAGAAGACATCAGGGACAATCAGCTTAGGGCAACCAGATGGCTAATGGTCAGAGAAAGAACAAAACTGTCAAAAATCAAGGAAATATGATTCCAACAAAATTCCACAAGGTTAACAAAACAAGCCCTGAACATCCTACCACAGCTGAAACACATGAAAATCATGACAAATCTATACTTAGGAAAATGATGGAGTCCTTTCAAGAAGAAATTAAAATACTGAAAGAATACAAAGAATCCTCAATTTTACAAATAAAGGCATTGGAGAATACCATTAGAGACCTCCAAGCCAACACATCCCAACATGAACAGGAAAGAGACAAGGCAATGAAAGATTAGAAATATTTGAAAGAATTTCAGACAAAGACAAGCAAATTGGAACAGGAAACATATAAAATGAATAATATGTTTCAAGACTTGAAATTGGAAGTAGAAGCAATAAAGGAAAAACAAACAGAGACAAGACTGGAATTGGAGAATCAAGGGAAGAGGATAGGAACTACAGACATGAGTATCAAAAATAGGATACAAGAGATGGAAGACAGGATCAGGCATAGAAGACTCAATGGAAGAAATTGGTACAACACCCAAAGAAAATGAGAAATCTAAAAAAGTTCTCACCATGACATCCAAGATGTCTAGGACTCAATGAAAAGATGGAACCTAAGAACTATAGGCATAGAGGAAAGAGAAGACTCCTGACTACAAGGACCAGGAAACATTTTCTTTTTTTTTTAATGTTTATTTATTACTTCAAGTTACATTTCCATCACAGCCCTCTCCCTCCACCCCTCCCAACCCCACCCTCCTACCCTCTCACCCTTCCCCCAGAATGCATATTTCTTTTTTTTTCAGTCCAACAAATGGTTCTTTCTCTTATAACAATAAATACAGTACAAAACAACTGAAATAAATAGGCCACAATTCTGAGAGTTATATGGCTTAGCATACATTCTCAATGTCCAGTCCATATTATTTGGTCCCTGACTTGAACATTCTACTATCTAACTATCTCCATGAGTTTAAAGTTCTCTATCTAACTCAGCTTTCATACTAACTTGTATCACAACTTTAAAAACATCTTTTTAGATCCAGAACGCCCTCTTGATTTCTAAACAATTCAAAATTTAACTATGAGACTCTAGCTATCTATTCTGCAACCACCTCAGAGACCTGAGAGGGATAAATATATCTGATTATATAGGAAGTACAGGGCCCGCAGCTTCCAAAACTAAGAAATGACATACCCGTGGCTGCCTCGACAGTTCCCATTTTCTCTTGATACATTACAGCATCAATCTTCAGGTGTTTGGCCCCGTTTCTCTGACAGACATTGATTGTAGAGCAGGAATTATGAAGGACTTACCCACCCTGTCTTGGCAGAGCTAGGCTGTCGACTTATCTGCTTCCAAGTTTTGTCCTTTTTGGACAGTAGTCTGTCTACAGTTGAAGCAAGATTTTTTTTT
>CAJQZJ010032058.1:2555477-2610711 GCA_907164525.1 Lophiomys imhausi | reverse complement strand
AGTAGAATAGGGGGTGCTGTCAGGAGCTGGCATGTCTCGATATCAAAAAAGTCTTAATTTAAGAAAACATCTTTGAATGCCATACTCTGCAGATCTCTTGGGGTTTTTGAAGATGCCCTATCTATCTCTTATGTTTAGATAAGCAAATGTTGCTGTCTCTTAACAACTTGATTTCTGAGTAGCTTAGAAAATAACTGTGATAGACTGTCATAGCAACTAATAAAATGACATGCATGCATGCCTGTTAGTTTGTATTTCTCAATTATCCTAAACAGTTTATGATGGTTGGTAGCAAAAGGCCAAAACTTCACGTTTCCTTTTTAAGCATTACTAGGTATAATACCTTTAAGAAGTGTTACCCTTAATTTTGTAACAATATAAAAAGATCAATACCAATGTGGCCAAATATACTCTTAATTTTGTATCAATATACTAAGATCAGTACTGATGTAGTCCAATACAATCTTAATTTTGCATTAATATACAATTATCAATACCAATTTAGCCTAATATAGTATTAATTTTGTATCAATATACAAAGGCATAAGGGCTTATTCAATAATCTGTCCTTTTTTCTTGATCTTTCCTATACTATGTCTATGTCCTATTTTTTCTCAAGTCTATTCACTCCTACATAGGAGAGAAAGAAGGATACAGAAAAGAAAAAGAGAGAAGTCCCTAGGTCTAACCTCCAAAACCCATTTAACAAGACCATTTAACAGCTTGTAGTCTCTTCCCTTAAATGGCAAAATTTTCTGTTATGAATCGAAAAGCCAAAGTTGGGGGGAAACACCCTCCCCACCTTCTGGGCCTGGGACGTCGCTCTCATAAATGACTTCCTGCTGATTTGGGACATAGTAAACCTGTTTGGGGCCCAAATAGGGATGGAAAAATGGTTAAAAATGATAATAGAATCATTTGATTTTCAGTCTTTGTGTACTCAGGTATTTAGATGTCCTACGAGGTCCTAAGATGAGACAGAAGCTCATCTTCAGGCCTTTACTGAAGTTCTGGCTGGAGCAATCTGTGGAGCTGAATGATCTTAGTGATTTTGAGTTGTGGTTGTAGACTTTTGAGGAAACAGCTATTGAGAGAGTCTGCAAGGCTGGATTGTCGGGGCCACTCATCTTCTTCGGTGTCTGATTTGTTTTCTGCTGAGGTTTCCCTTGTCCAGTTGTCCCTGGATTCCTTGAATGGATGCTTTAAGTCTCCTGGAAAGATAAAAACAGAGCCCTGCCCTAATCCTAACTCTGGGGCAATTACCTTTTTTTGGGGGGGGGTCAGGTAATATTTTTCCTGGAGCAAATTTGTTTTTTTTTGACAATATATGAAGTATTACCTTTATTCTGGATTAAAGAAAAAATTATTTTGTTATTTTGGAGCTAAATCAACCTTTAGTGTGTATATTTTGAGATCTCAAAGGACAATTTGTTTACATTGAGCATGCCTATTGTATGTAGCTTTTAAACTTAGATCCTTCCAAATCCTATGTGCCTGTCTCTGCATACTAAGTATTGGGTCAAGACCTGTGGTTCCCAAATGAAAGGATTAAAGATGTGCTCTCCCACACCTGGATAGAAGTTTTTCCCTATGTAGAGCTTGATTTGTATCAGACTTACCTTGAGCTCTGGCATCTGCCTGTTTCTGTCTCTAGAGTGTTGGGATTAAGGGTGTATTATTCTCTAATGATGGGATTAAGGGTATGCACCATCACCAACCTGTTCCTTGTAACTTTAGAATTTATAAGACAACTAACTCTATAGTGCTTCTCCTGTCTCTGCTGAAGTTAAAGGTATGGGCTAACCCCAAGCGTTTCATGTATTTTACCTTTGCTCTAATTTTTTTCGACTCTTGGTGGTTTAGAAAACCAGGTGGAACAGCTGTAATCATTAATTTATTTACAGTGTTGTAAACCTGTTACCTGCTTTTTTTATTTAATAAATTTATTTACTGGTTGCTTCAGGTTACATTTCCATCATATTGTCTTCTTTCCCCCCCTTCCAAGCCCCACCCTCCCATCCTCTACCCCCTAACCCTTCCATCTTGCTCCTCTGGAGTGGAGTGACCCCACATAAAAGTCCCTCGCCCCAGTTCAGATGTCATATGAGGGCCAAGAGCCTCTTCATACACTGGGGGCCTATAAGGCAGTATCACCAGTGAAAAGTGTCTCATTGCTGGGGAGAGAAAACTAAAAAACAGACCAACAAACAAACAAACCAACAAAAACTAATAACAACAACAAAAAATGAAAGAAAAAAAGAAAAAAAAGTCTATGTCCATGTTCCCTTATGGTGTGTTGGTTGTAGTACAGAAATCCTGTACTATATAGCTAAAATCCTACTATAAGTGAATAGATGCCATGTGCATCCTTCTGAGTCTGGGTTAACTCACTCAGGATGAGCTTCTCTAGTTCCATCCATTTGGCTGAAAATTGCATAATTTCATTGTCTCTGATAGCTGAGTAATATTCCATTGTATAGATGTACCACAGTTTTTTAATCCATTCTTCAGTTGAGGGGCATATGGGTTGTTTCCAGTTTCTAGCTATTACAAATAAGGCTGCTATGAACATAGATGAGGAGACTTTCCTATGACTCCATGAGGAGTCATTTGGATGTATACACAGAAGTGGTATGACTGGGTCCTGAGGCAAAGCTATTCCAAGATTTAAAAGATATTGCCATACTGATCTCCATAGTGGTTGCACAAGCCTGCACTCCCACCAGCAATGGAGGAGGGTTCCCCTTTCTCCACACCCACGCCATCATGTGCTGTCATTTGAGCTTTTGATCTTAGTCATTCTGACAGGTGTGAGATGGAATCTCTGAGTCGTCTTGAGTTTCATTTCTCTGATGATTAAGGATGTTGAGCATTTCTACAGGTGTCTCTCGGCCATTAGGGATTCCTCCTTTGTGAATTCTCTATTTAGATCCGTCCCCCATTTTTTGATTGGATTATTTGGTTTCTTGGCATTTAATTTCTTGAGTTATTTGTAGACTTTGGATATTAGCCCTCTGTCAGATGTGGGGTCGGTGAAGATTTTCTCCCAGTCTATAGGCTGCCGTTCTGTTCAAATGACCATGTCTTTTGCCTTACAGAAGTTTTTCAGTTTCATGAGGTCCCATTTATTGATTACTGGTCTCAGGTCCTGAGCTGTTTGTGTTCTGTTCAGGAAGTTGTCACCTGTGCTAATGAGTTCGAGGGTTTTTCCCACTTTTTCTTCTAGTAGATTTAGGGTGACGGGCCTTATGTTAAGGTCTTTAATCCACTTGGATTTAATTTTGTAAAAAAAGATAAGTATGGGTCTAATTTCATTCTTTTACAAGTGGACATCCAGTTGGACCAGCACCATTTGTTGAAGATGCTGTCCTTCTTCCATTGTGCTGTTTTGGTTTCTTTGTCAAAAATTCGGTGGCCATAAGTGTGTGGGTCTATTTCTGGATCTTCAATTCGATTCCATTGATCTACTGGTCTGTTTCTATACCAACACCATGCTGTTTTTACTACTATTGCTCTGTAGTACAGCTTGAAATCTGGGATGGTGATACCTACAGATGGTTTTTTATTCTAAAGGATTGAGTTAGCTATTCTGGGATTTTTGTTGTTCTGTATGAAGTTGAGAATAGCTCTTTCCAAGTCTACAAAGAATTGTGGGAGATAATTGAATTACTAGCAAGCCTATCTCTTGGTAGGAAAAGCCCCTTGCTCCAAGTGTAGACAGAATGCTGTCCAAAAAGGACAAAACCTGGAAGCAGGTAAGTCGACAGCCTAGCTCTGCCAAGACAGGGTAGGTAAGTTCTTCATAACCCCTGCTCTACAATCAATGTCTGTCAGAGAAATGGGGCCAAATGACTAAAGATCGATGCTGTAATGTATGGAGAGAAAATGGGAACTGTCCAGGCAGCAACTGGTATGTCATTTCTTAGTTTTGGAAGCTGCAGGCCCTGTACTTCCTATAAAATCAGATATATTTATCCCTCTCAGGTCTCTGAGGTGGTTGAAGAACAGATAGCTAGAGTCTCATAATTAAATTTTGAGTTGTTTAGGAGTAAAGAGAGTGTTATAGATCTAAGAAGATACTTTTAAAATTGTGTTGCCAGTTAGTATGAATGTTGAGTCAGATATAGAACTTTAAACTCATGGAGATGTTTAAATAGTAGAATGTTAAAGTCAGGTACCAATACATATGGACTGGTCATTGGGAATGTACTTTAAGCCATATAACCCTCATAACTGTGGCCTAATTACTTCTGTTGTACTGTATTGTATTTGTTATTATAAGAGAAAGATCCATTTGTTGGACTGAAAGGGGAAACTTTAGGGGGAAATAAGATATACCTTAAACTTAAAAGAAAAAAAAGGGAAGAGGATGGGGGGGCTGAGGGTGGGAGGGTGGGACTGGAGGGGAATAGGGAGGGGACTTCAATTGAGATGTAGCTTGAAGAAATAAAAAATAAAGGAAAAAAAGAATTGTGTTTGTATTTTGATAGGAATTGCATTGAATCTATATATTACTTTTGGTAGGATAGCCATTTTTCTTATGTTGATCCTACCTATCCATGAGCATGGGAGATCTTTCCATCTTCTAAAGGCCTCTTCCATTTCTTTCTTCAAGTGCTTGAAATTCTTGTTTACTTGCTTGGTTAGAGTTACCCTCAGGTATTTTATATTGTTTGTGGCTACTGTGAAGGGAGTTGTTTCCCTTATTTCTTTCTCAGCCCATTTGTTTGTTGTATAGAGAAGGGCTTCTGATTTTTTTGAATTAATCTTGTATTCTGCCACCTTTCTGAAGGTGTTTATCAGCTGTAAGAGTTCTCTGGTGGAATTTTTGGGGTCGCTTATGTATACTATCATATCTTCTGCAAATAGGGATAATTTGACTTGTTCGTTTCCAATGTTTATCCCTTTGATCTCCTTTAGTTGTCTTATTGCTCTAGCAAGAACTTCAAGTAGTATATTGAAGAGATATGGTGAAAGTGGACATCCTTGTCTTGTCCCTGAGTTTAGAGGAAATGCTTCAAGCTTCTCTTAATTTAATTTTATGTTGGCCACTGGCTTGCTGTATATTGCCTTTATTATTTCTAGGAATCGCCCTTGTATGCCCGTTCTCTCCAGAGCTTTTAGCATGAAGGGGTGTTGGATTTTGCCAAATGCTTTTTCTGCATCTAGCGAGATTATCATGAGGTTTTTTTCTTTCATCTTGTTTATATGGTGAATGACATTGATAGACTTTCGTATGTTGAACCATCCCTGCATTTCTGGTATGAATCTTTCTTGATCATGGTGTATGATACTTTTGATGTGCTCTTGAATTCGGTTTGCTAGTAATTTGTTAAGTATTTTTGCATCTATGTTCATGAGGGAGATTGGTCTGAAGTTCTCTTTCTTTGTTGGGTCTTTGTGTGGTTTAGGAATCAGGGTGACTGTGGCTTCATAGAATGAGTTTGGCAATATTCTTTCAGATTCTATTTGGTGGAAGAGTTTGAGCAGTACTGGTGTTAGCTCCTCTTTGAAGGTCCAGAAAAATCCCCACTAAGGCCATCTGGCACTGGGCTTTTTTTGGTTGGGAGATTTTTAATGACTGTTTCTATTTCCTTAGGAGTTATATGGCTGTTTAGTCTGTTAATCTGATCTTGATTTAGTGGGTGAAATCTATCGAGAAAATTGTCCATTTCACTTAAATTCTCAAATTTTTAAAATAGGACCTAAATATTTTCTGGATTTCCTCAATGTGTGTTGTTATTTCCCCCTTTTCATTTCTGATTTTGTTGATTTTGTTTTTTTTTTCCCCTCTGTCTTTTAGTCAATTTGGCTAAGGGTCTGTCTATTTTGTTGATTTTCTCAAAGAACCAACTATTTGTTTCATTGATTCTTTGTATAGTTCATTTTGTTTCTAAGTTGTTGATTTCAGGCCTAAGTTTGATGATCTCCTGCCTTCTGCTCCTTTTGGGGGTATTTGCTTCTTTTTTTTTCCAATTCACCCAGTTTGGCTGTTAATTTGTTAATATGAGCTTTCACAATTTTCTTTTTGAAGGCACTTAGTGCTATGAATTTTCCTCGTAGCACCGCTTTCATTGTGTCCCATAGGTATGGGTATGTTGTGTCTTCATTTTCGTTGGATTTTAAGAAGTCTTTGATTTCCTTCTTTATTTCTTCCCTGACCCAATAGTCATCTAGTAAAGAGTTGTTCAATTTTCATGTGCGTGTAGCCTTTCTGTTGATTCTTTTGCTGTTGAAGTCCAGCTTTATTCCATGGTATTCTGATAGGATACAAGGGGTTATTTCAATTTTCCTGTATCTGTTGAGGCTATCTTTGTGTCCAACTATATGTATATGGTCAATTTTGGAGAAGGTTCCGTGCGATGCTGAGAAGAACGTGTATTCTTTTGTGTTTGGGTAAAACGTTCTGTAGATATCTGTTAGGTCCATTTGGTTCATGATCTCTATTAGACTCATTATTTCTCTGTTTGGCTTCTGTCTTGATGATCTGTCGATTGTGGTGAGTGGGGTGTTGAAGTCTCCCACTACTAAAGTGTTGGGATCAATGTGCAATTTAAGTTTTAGAAGCATTTCTTTTACAAATGTAGGTGCTTTTGTATTTGGGGCATAGATGTTCAATATTGAGATGTCCTCTTGATGGATATTTCCCTTAATGAGTATGTAATGCCCTTCTCTGTCTTTTTTTATTCACTTCAATTGGAAGTCTATTTTGTTGGATATTAAGATGGCTACTCCAGCTTGCTTCCTGGGTCCATTTGCTTGGAAGACCTTTCCCCAGCCCTTTATTTTGAGATAGTGCCTATTTTCAGTAGTGAGATGTGTTTCTTGTATGCAGCAAAAAGAACGGTCTTGTTTACGGATCCAGTCTGTAAGTCTGTGTCTTTTTATTGGTGAGTTGAGTCCATTGATGTTGATGGATATTAGTGACCAGGGGTTGTTATTTGCCATTATTTTGGTATAGGTGATCATCTTGGGCTTCTTTTTGTTTAGTTGCTGTGTTGATTTCTATTTCCTCTGTTTTCTTTGGTGTGGTTATCTTCTCTGGGTTGGAGTTTTCTTTCTAGGATCCTCTGTAGGGCTGGATTTGTGGGTAGATATTGTTTGAATTTGATTTTGTCATGGAATATCTTGTTTTCTCCATCTATGTGGATAGAGAGTTTTGCTGGGTATAGTAGTCTGGCTGGGCACCTATGTTCTCTCAGGGCTTGTAGGACATCTGCCCAGACCCTTCTGGCTTTTAAAGTTTCTGAGAAGTCCGGTGTGATTCTGATGGGTCTGCCCTTGTATGTGACTTGGCCTTTTCTCTTACGGTTTTTATTTTCTTTGTTCTCTATGTTTGGAGTTTCAATTATTATGTGGCGAGAGGAATTTCTTTTCTGATCTATTCTGTTTGATGTTCTGTAAGCCTCTTGAAATTTTATTGGCATCTCTTTCTTTAGGTTTGGGAAGTTTCCTTCTATGATTTTGTTGAAGATATTTCCTGGACCCTGGAGTTGTGAGTTTTCTCTTTCCTCTAGGCTTATGATTCTTAGGTTCCTTCTTTTCATTGAGTCCTTGATTTCTTGGATGTTTTGGGTGAGAGATTTTTTAGCTTTCTCATTTTCTTTGGATGTTGTACTGATTTCTTCCATCGAATCTTCCATGCCTGAGATCCTGTCTTCCATCTCTTGAATCCTATTTTTTGTACTGATATCCATAGTTCCTGTTCTCTTCCCTTGGCTCTCCATTTCCATTTTTAACTCTGACTGTGTTTTCTTTATTGTTTACATTTCCATTCTCATGTCTAGAATGGTTTTATTCATTTTGTACATTTCCTGTTCCAGTGTGCTTGTCCTTGTCTGGAAGTCTTCTATTGCCCTGTTCTTTTCGTGTTCAAGCTGAGTCACCTTGTTTAGAAGTTCTCTGATGGTGTTATCCATAGTTTTCTTCTGTGAAATCGTGGCCTCTTTGAATTCCTTTATAAATTTAAGTTCTTCTTTAAGGGACTCTATGACTTTTCATAATGTAGAATTGTTATCGTTTTCATGTGTTTCAGTTGTGGTGCTTTGATCCTGGTTGGCTGAAATGGCATCGTATTCTTTTGTTGGAGTCATTCCGCCTTGAATCCTGCTTTTTCTGGGGAGCTTGGCCATGTGTAAGTCTTACCTGTATGTTCCTATTGTCTTCTATTCTTAGATCCAAAGGGGGTGCTTTAGTGTAGAGGTCGACTTGTCTGACTCCACTCCTCTAAGTTTTGTTTTTCCACCCCACCTCTAGGGTGGAGACTTCACTTATCAAGGGGATGGAGCTGTATACCTGTATATACTTAAGCTCTGGCTCCCCACCCGGTGTGTCTGTAGTAGCAACAACAACAAAAAAAGACCAATAATAATGGCAAAGACTTCTCGGTTTACCCAGGATTGAATACTATGGTGGGTAAAATCCGCCTTCCCCCCCTGGAGCTGGCTCTGGAACCTGGCAGGTGGTGCCATGGTCGACTGCAGTGAGTTGCAGTCTATAGCCTGGCGGGTATTCTGCCACTGATCCTCGCCAGAGGGTCTGCAAGCCTTTGCTGATAGCCAGACCGTCTGTGTGAGACCTGGGTGGGGGGTGGGGGGTAGCAGGCTGGAGAGTGTCTCTCTGTGTGTGGTTTGAATTTGCCGGCTAGGTATTAGATTGGAACTTACCCGTGTGTCTCTCCTGGTGGGGAGGGGGGAATCCCGATTCTTGGATTCAGCTGCTTCTGTGCGTGTCCGAGAGTGGGAGGGAGCATCCTGCCCAGGGACTTTTAGTGGTACTCGGCTAGTTGGGTTATACCCGGGGGGGGGGGGTTGGTGTCGGGTCTCTTAGATATTTTTGTACTGCATCTTATATCAATCGCGGGTTTTCTGCAAGATTAAAATGCGTCCGTATGGGCTGCTGCCATCTTGGATCGGCCAGGAAACATTTTCAACAAAATCATAAATGAAAACTTCCAAAACATAAAGAGAAAGATTCTAATAAAATTCCAAGAGGCTTACAGAACACCAAACAGATTAGATCAGAAAAAGAAACTCCTCTCACCACAAAATGATCGAAACTCCAAATGTACAGATAAAGGAAAAAATATTAAAAGCTGTAAGAGAAGAAGGTCAAGTAACATATAATGGCAGACCCATCAGTATTGCACCTGACTTCTCCTCAGAAACGTTAAAAGCCAGAAGGGCCTGGGCAGATGTCCTACAAGCCCTAAGAGAATATAGGTGCCTGGCCAAACTACTATACCCAGAAAATCTCTCTATCAACATAGATGGAGAAAACAAGATTTTTCATGTTAAAATCAAATTTAACCAGTATCTGCCCACAAATTCAGCCCTACAGAAGATGTTAGAAGGAAAATTCCAACCTAGAGATGATAACTACACCCAAGAAAACAGAGGAAGCAAAAAACTCCACTGAAGCTATACCAAAATAAACACACAACCACCACTTACACCAAAATAATAGGAAATATCAACTTCTGGTCATTAATATACATCAACATCAATGGACTCAACTCCCCAATAAAAAGACACAGGCTTACAGAATGGATCTGTAATCAAGACCCATCATTTTGTTGCATACAATAAATGCATCTCACTAACAAAGATAGATGCTACCTCAGAGTAAAGAGCTGGGAAAAGTTTTTTCCAAGCAAATGAAACCAACAAGCAAGCTGGAGTAGCCATCTTAATATCAAATAAAATTGACTTTCAACTGAAGTCAATCAAAAAAGATAGAGAAGGGCACTACATACTCATTGAAGGAAATATTCATCAAGATGACATCTCAATATTCAATATCTGTGCCCCAAATACAAGGTCACTTACATTTGTAAAAGAAACTCTTCTAAAGCTTAAACCACACATCAATTCCCACATATTACTAGTGAGAGACTTCAACCCTCCACTCACAACAGTGGACAGGTGATCAAGGGAGAAACCAAACACAGAAACAATGAGTTTTACAGAGGTCATGAACCAAATGACCTAACAGATATCTACAGAACATTTCACCCAAACACAAAGGTATAGGTCATCTTCTCAGCACCTCATGGAACCTTCCTCAAAATCGCCCATATAGTCTTAGTCGGACACAAAGCATGCCTCAACAGATAACAAGAAAATTGAAATAACCCCTTGTATCTTATCAGATTGCCATGGATTAAAGCTGGACTTCAACAACAACAAAAATAACAGAATGCGTACACACTCATGGAAACTAAAACTCTTTACTGGATGACTACTGGGTCAGGGAAGAAACAAAGAAGGAAATCAAAGACTTCTTAAAATGCAACAAAAATGAAGGCACAACATACCCAAACCTATGGGACACAGTGAAAGCAGTGTTATGAGGAAAGTTCATAGCATTAAGTGCCTTCAAAAAGAAATTTTTGATAGCTCATATTAGGGAATAACAGCTGAACTGGAAGAACTGGAAAAAAAAAAGAAGAAGCAAACAATCCCAAGAGCAGCAGTAGGGAGGAAATCTTCAAACATAGAGCAGAAATCAACAACTTAGAAAAAAAAGAACAATACAAAGAATCAATGAAACCAAGAATTGGTTCTTTGAGAAAATAAACAAAATAGACAAACCCTTAGCCAAATTAAATAAAAGGCAGAGAAAAAAAACCCAAATCAACAAAATCAGAGAGGAAAAGGGAGAAATAACAATAGTCATTGAGGAAATGCAGAGAATCTTTAGGTCCTACTTTAAAAATCTACACTCCACAAAATTTGAAAACCTAAGCAAAATGGACAATTTTCTTGATAGATTCCACCTCCCAAATTTAAATCAAGATCAGATTAACAGATTAAACAGCCCTATAACCTCTAAAGAAATAGAAACTGTCATTAAAGATCTCCCAACCAAAAAAAGCTCAGGGACAGATGGTTTCAGCACTGTATTAATTCAGACCTTCAAAGAACAGCTAACATCAATACTCTTTAAACACTTCCACAAAATAGAAACAGAAGGAACACTGCCAAATTCATTCTATGAGGTCATAGTCACCCTGTTTCCAAAACCACAACAAAGCCCACAAAGAAAGATAAAGTCAGACCAATTTCCCTCATGAACATAGATGCAAAAGTACCTAATAAAGTACGGGAAAACTGAATCCAAGAACACATCAAAAGTATCATACACCATGATCAAGTAGGCTTCATCCCAGGAATGCAAGGATGGTTCAACATACAAAAAATCCACAACGTAATTCACCATGTAAACAAGCTGAAAAAAAGAAACCACATGATCATCTCGTTAGATGCTGAAAAGGCATTTGTCAAAATCCAACACCCCTTCATGCTAAAAGTCCTGGAGAGAACGGGCATACAAGGACCATACCTAGAAATAATAAAGTCAATATACGGCAAGCCTATAGCCAACCTCAAATTAAATGGAGAGAAACTTGAAGCATTTCTTCTAAACTCAGGGACAAACAAGGATGTCCACTTTCACCATATCTCTTCAACATAGTACTTGAAGTTCTTGCTAGCACAATAAGACAGCTAGAGAAGATCAAGGGTATATAAACTGGAAACAAAGAAATCAAATTATCCCTATATGCAGACGATATGATAGTATATATAAGCAACCCCCAAATTTTCACCAGAGAACTCTTACAGCTGATAAAGACCTTCAGCACTGTGGTTAGATACAAAATTAATTTAAAAAATTAGAAGCCCTGCCGGGCGGTGGTGGCACACGCCTTTAATCCCAGCACTTGGGAGGCAGAGGGAGGCGGATCTTTGTGAGTTAGAGGCCAGCCTGGTCTATAAAGTGAGTCCAGGACAGCCAGAACAACACAGAGAAACCCTGTCTTGAAAAACCAAAAAAAAAAAAAAAAAAATTAGAAGCCCTTCTTTTTACAACAAACAAATGTGCTGAGAAAGAAATTAGGGAAACAACACCCTTCACAATAGCCACAAACATAATAAAATACCTGGGGATATCTCTAACCAAGCAAGGGAAAGACCTGTATGATAAGAACTTCAAGTCCTTGAAGACAGAAATTGAAGAAGCCGTCAGAAGCTGGAAATATCTCCCATGCTCATGGATAGGTAGGATCAACATAATAAAAATGGCAATCCTACCAAAAGCAATATACAGATTCAATGCAATTCCTATTAAAGTACCACCACAATTCTTTATAGACCTGTAAAAGGAACTCTCAACTTCATATGGAATAACAGAAAACCCAGAATAGCTAAATCAATCCTGTACAAAAAAAAAAAAAAATCTGGAGTTATCACCATCCCAGATCTCAAGCTGTACTGCAGAGCAATAGCAATAAAAACAGCATGGTACTGGTATAGAAACAGACCAGTGGATCAATGGAATCGAATTGAAGACTCAGAAATGAACCCACACACATATGGTCACTTAATTTTTGATAAAGAAGCCAAAATAGTGCATTGAAAAAAGGCCGGCATCTTCAACAAATGGTGCTGGTCCCACTGGTGGTTGACATGTAAAAGAATGAAACTAGACCCATATTTTTCACCTTGAACGAAACTTAAGTACAAGTGGATCAAAGACCTTAACATAAGACCTGACACACTAAATCTATTAGAAGGGAAAAGGGGGGAAATCCTTGTACTCATTAGGACTGGTGACAACTTCCTGAACAGAAAGAACACCAACAGCTCAGGATGTAAGACCAACAATCAATAAATGGGACATCATGAGACTGAAAATTTTCTGTAAGGCAAAAGACACTGTCATTTGAACAAAAGGGCAACCTACAGATTGGGAAAAAAAATCTTCACTAATCCCACATCTGACAGAGGGCTAATATCCAAAATTTACAAAGAACTCAAGGAAATTAAATGCCAAGAAACCAAATAATCCAATTAAAAATTGAGGAACAGAGCTAAATAGAATTCTCATAGGAGGAATCCCTAATAGCTGAGAGACACTTGAAGAAATGCTCAACATCCTTAATCATCAGAGAAATGCAACCTAGGACAACTCTGAGATTCCATCTCATACCTGTCAGAACAGCTAAGATCAAAAGATCAAATGGCAGAACATGCTGGCAAGGTTGTGGAGAAAGGAGAGCACTCCTCCATATCTGGTGGGAGTGCCAGCTTGTACAACCACTATGGAAATAAGTCTTTTGATATCTTAGGAAACTTGAAATAACTTTAATAAATAACCCAGCCACACCACTTCTGCGTATGCATCCAAATGATTCCTTACCAAATCACAAGGAAGTTTCCTCATCTATGTTCATAGCAGCCTTATTTGTAATAGCTAGAAACTGGAAACAACCCAGATGTCCGTCAACTGAGGAATGGATTAAAAAATTGTGGTACATATACACAATGGAATACTACTCCATCAGAAACAACGAAATTCTGTAATATGCAGCCAAATGGATGGAACTAGAGAAGGTCACCCTGAGTGAGCTAACCCAGACTCAGAAAGATGAACAGGTATCTATCTATTCACTTATAACTAGATTTTAGCCATATAATACAGGATAACTATACTATAACCAATGCAGTAAGGGGAACATGAACATAGACTTTTTTTCCTGTCCATAAGACACATTGCCCTAGTGGTGCTGCCTTGTAGGCTCCCATTGTATGAGGAGGCTCTTGGCCCTCATATGACTGTTGAACTGGGGTGGAGGACTGTTACGTAGGGACATTCCAATCCAGAGGAGTGTGATGGAAGGGATATTGGGCAGTGTGTGGGAAGACAGGACTGGGAGGAGTGGAAAGAGGACAATGTGATAGAGATGTAACCTGAAGTAATAAATAAATATTAAAAAAAAAAACACTTGAGTGAGAGAGAATGTTTGGTTTTTTTTTTAATTTACCTGAAATGCAACTGGGAGAACCTGAGTTTGGATACCATGGATCCTTGTAAACAATCAAGCAGAACAACTTGTCTCTAAGCAGTTATAAGAGTTGTATGTAAACAGAATTATAATAGTGGTGATTTCAAGAGTCCCTTTGTTAGCCAGTGTAGCAGAAGTGTTGAACTCTATGTTCTATGATAAACCAAGTCTCAAGAAGTACTAATGGACTGTAGAGGAAGAAAACATCAAATACTGATCCATGGATTCCATATACCTCCATTCACACCTATGTGTATCCACATGAACATACATATACAACAACAACAGCACACACACACACAAGATAAAAGTATAATGCTAAATTATATACTACATACTAAGCACATGCCTGAAGAAATGAGACTAGAATTACAGTATAAAAGAAATTCTGTTGAATATTAGTGAAATAATAAACTGTGAAAGCATTCTGCTTTACTTCCACTGATAAAGTTTCTTGTGTTCAAATAACATATCCATTTTAGCCTATCATAACATTTTGCTGACTATACCAAAATATGTGATCTTAATATGTTTAGAGAGCAACTCTGTGAAACTTAAAAAATGACAGCAAAGTACTGACTAGATAATTCAAAATATTCTCACTAATTGGTATTGTCAAGAATGGATGAGATATTCTTACAATTAAAGTGGAAAACAAACCATGGATTTCTTTTCAAATATTGAGAAACACTATTAATGAAATCACTAATCAAAAATAAGTGAAGAGAAAGCATAAAATAGAGCAAATGAGAGGGAGGAAAGAAGGGAAGAAAGAAAGAGGAAAGTGGAGTTGGGTGTGGTAGAGGCAGAGAGGTAGAGAAAGAGAGGAAACAGTGGAGCAAAGAAATGGGATAAAGGAAAGCAGAGGAGAGGAGAAGATTTGGGGGTTTTGGTTATTTATTTAATTTTGTGATTTTTCAGCATAGCAAAACTAAGAAAGCTTGAATGACAATCAGAGTTGAGACAATTATTCAAAATTCTAGAAGCTAGAAAACATTGATAGAGGAGGAGATTTCAAAAGTAATTGGAGAACATTGATGTTAGAAAAGATTAACAGTGACCAATGGAGGCAGGAAGGATTTAGTGGGCTGAAGAATGAAAGAGCAGAATAAAGAAAGAAAACACAGTGGGAAAATTAACAATAAAGACATTCAATAATATCATACTGAGACTTTCTATGGCAGAAGCTTCTTAAAATAAATACATCTACATTTATAAAATGAGTTTATATGAAGTTACCTTATATAAAGGTATGATGCTAGGTTATCAAAGAAAAGTCCCTTGTCAATTGTAGGCTGCTGCCCTTCCTTAGTTAGAGAAGATGAATTTATCCCTCCCCCAGAATAAAGGCTATTGTCAGTTTACCCTCCAGACCTTGAAGACAACACTCAGTTACTGGAGACACCATATATTTGGAATATGGAGAAACCATAGAAGAAATCAAGTGCCTACTGCCTGGAAGCATCATCTTTATTGGCTAGTTCTTTGAGTGCCAGAAAGTTCCCTACAGGCTACAAGGGAGAAAACCCATAAATAGCCTTACACAACACTGAAATTTGTCATGTACACTAACTACTACCCGATATGTGTATTGACACAAATGTGTGTAGAATATGTGTATTGACACAAATAGTAGCATAAATGTTTTGGAAGTAGCCAACTTTATTTTTTCTGACACGGTATAAGGACCATTCCTCAAAATGGAACTCATGCTTAGTAATGTTAACTGGGTCAAGAACCCTTGGCTTGCTAGGACAGAGGCTCAAGAGAAGAACAAACTATTATTATTCTGCCTAATGAATAGTATTAAGCTGATCCTTAAATACTTACTTTTATACTAGTAAACTTGCACAATTCTCAAACTTTATCATAGAAGATTCATACAATAGACACAGTATATAAAAATGCTACAGAAATTCACAACTGGTCAAGCTAAGAGTATTCAGGGAATACTCCTGTCTTAAATAGGATACCTATATCATATACCTTATTCCTAAGGCTCTGGAATTATCAAGTTAGAAGTAGAAAAAAGACTATTTAGACAAAGACTGATGGGAGAAGGTAAGTCATTTTTTTTCTTCCAATATTTTTTTTAAATACTTTATTTTTTTTCTTCAAGTTACATCTCAGTAACAAACCCCTCCCTATTCCCCCTTCCTATCCCACCCTTCCACCCTCTTCCCCCCAGAAGTTTCCCCTTTCAGTCCAACACATGGTTCCTTCTCTTATAACAGTATTATAAAAAACAATAGATATAGATATGCCACATTTATGAGAGTTAAATGGCCCAGTATACCTTCCCAATGTCCAGTTTATACATATTTGGCCCCTGACTTTAACATTCTACTATCTAACCAAATCCATGAGTTTAAAGGTCTATATGTGACTCAACATTCATACTATCTTGCAACACACTTTTAAGAGTATCTTCTTAGATCTATAACACCCTCTTGATTCCTAAACAATTCAAAATTTAACTATGAGACTCTAGCTGTCTATTCTTCAACCACCTCAGATACCTGAGAGGGATAAATATATCTGCTTATATAGGAAGTACAGGGCCTGCAGCTTCCAAAACTAAGAAAGAACATACCAATGACTGCCTGGACAGTTCCCATTTTCTCTCCATACATTCCAGCATCAGTCTTCAGCCTTTGGGTCCTGTTTCTCTGACAGACATTTGTTGTAGAGCAGGGATTATGAAGGACTTACCTACCCTGTCTTGGCAGAGTTAGGCTGTCGACTTCCCTGCTACCAAGTTTTGTCCTTTTTGGAGAGCAGTCTGTCTGCAGTTGGTGCAAGGGGTTTTTTCATCCCAAGAGAAAGGCTTGCCACTAACTCAACCATCTTTTTTTTTTTTAAATAATTTATTTTTTATTTCTTCAAGTTACATCTCAATCACAATCCCCTCCCTACTCCCCCCTCCAGTCCCACCCTTCCACCCTCCTCCCCCTCAACTCCCCGATCCTCTTCCCTTCCTTTTTTTTTTAGTTTAAGGTATTTCTTTTTTCCCCCCAACAGCTCTCCCATTCAGTTCAAAAAATGGTTCTTTTTCTTATAACTATAAATACAATACAAAAAAACAGAAATAAATAGGCCACAATTATAAGAGTTATATGGCTTAGCATACATTCCCAATGTCCAGTCCATATGTATTTGGCACCTGACGTTAACATTCTACTATCTAACCATCTCCAGGTTAAGAGCACTGGCTGTTCTTCCCAAGGTCCTGAGTTCAATTCCCAGCAACCACATGGTGGCTCACAGCCATCTACATTGAGATCTGCCCGGGCATATATGTAGAGCAAATACTGTATACATAATAAAAAAAATGTTAAAAAAAATCTGCATTTAATTCAACCATCTTACAGTGGAGGTTCTTCGATGCTTATCTTCTACTTGGAGTAGAATAGGGGGTGCTGTTAGGCGCTGATATGTCTCGATATCAAAAAAAAATCTTGATTTAAGATAACATCTTTGAATGCCATATTCTGCAGATCTCTTGGGGTTTTTGAAGATGCCCTATCCATCTCTTGTATTTAGATAAGCAAATGTTGCTTGTCTCTTAGCAACTTGATTACTGGGTAGTTTAGAGAATATCTGTGATAGACTGTCATAGTAGCTAACAAAGAGACATGTTTGCATGACTAGGAGTTTGTTTTAACTATCCTAGACCGTTTTAGACGGTTGGTATCAAGAGGTCAGAGCTTCACATTTTATTTTTAAGTATCTCTAGGTATGATACCATTGGGAAGCATTATCTTTAAATTTGTATCAATATACAAAGATCTATTCAATTGTGGTTAAATATACTCTTAATTATGTATCAATATACCAAGATCAATGCCTATGTAGCCCAATATAATCTTAATATTACGTCCATATGCAAGGGTCAATACCATTGTGGCCAACTATAATCTTAATTTTGTATCAATATACAAAGATCAATACTGATGTAATCCAATACAATCTTATTTTTGCACAATAAACAATGGTCAATACCACTTTAGCCAAATAAACTACTAATTTTGTATCAATATACAAAGGTATAAGGGCATATTCAATAATCTGCCCCTTCTTCTTGGACCTTCCTGTGCTATGTCTATATCTCATTTTTCTCAAGCCCATGCACTCCTACATAGGAGAGGAAGAAAGATACAGAAAAGGAAAAGTAGGAATTCCCTGGGGCTAACCTCCAAAACCCATTAAGACAGGACCATTTATCAGCTTGTAGTCTCTTCCCCTACATAACAGAGTTTTCAGTTATCCTACAAATAACCAAAAAGAAGGGCGGAGAAACACCCTCCCCACCCTCTGGGCATGGGACATCGCTCTCTTAAAGTGACTTCCTGCTGATTTGGGTCGTAGTAGACCTGTTTGGGGCCCGAACCCAAATGGGAAAAATGATTAAAAGTGTTAGTACTCTCCCTTTATGTTCAGTCCTTCTGTTCTCAGCTGTTTAGATGACCTAAGGGGTTTGTAGGCAGAAGCTGATCTTGCAGGCTTCACTGAGGTTCCTGCCGGGGCATAGTGTAGAGCTGAGCGGTCCCAGTGACATTGGATTGCTGTGGTGGTTGCAGGCCCCCGATGGAGACAGCTATTGAGGAAGTCTGCCAGGCAGAATCAACTGGGTTACTCGTCCTCCTTGGTGCCTGATTCTGCTCTCTGCTGAGGATTCCACTGTCCAGCCGTCCCCAGGCTCCCCTAATGGATGCTTCGATTCTCCTGGAACGATAAGAACAGAGCCCTGCCCCAATCCCAACCCTAGGACAATTGCCCTCTTTTTTTTGGGGGGGGGATGGGGGGGGGCTAGGTAGTACTACTCCTGAAGCAAATTTGGCCTTCTGACAACATACAATCCGGGTTAAAGAAGAAATCATTCTGTCATCTTGGAGCTAAACCAGCTCTAGTGTATATATTTTGAGATCCCAAAGGACAATCTGCCTGCATTGAGAAGGCCTTTTGTAAGTAGCCTCCAAACCTAGGTCCCTCCAAATCCCATGTGTGTGTCTATGAACTCTAATTATTGGGATCAGGGACCTGTGTTTCCCATCTGAAGGGATAAAAGATGTGTTCCACCACTCCTGGATCGAAGTCTTTCTCTATTTAGAGTTTGCCCTGCATCACGCTGACCCTGAGCTCCGGGATCTGCCCGTTTCTGCATTTCTGTCTCCAGTGTGCTGGGAGCTGGGACCAAGGGTGTACTCTTCTTGAATGGTGGGACCAAGAGTATGCACCCTCACCACCCCGCTCCGTATGACTCCAGAATACATAAGACCACCAACTCTATGGTGCTCCCCCCACCCCCAGTCTCCACTGAAGTCAAAGGCATGGGCCAATACCACAATTCTCTTGTATTTTACCTTAGCTCCACGTCTTCTCTACACCTGGAGGTCTGCAAAACCAGGCCGAATGGTTGTATCCTCTATTCCATTCACAGTGTTTCAGCCCTGCCCCCTGCCCTTTTTTTTTTTTTTTTGTTAATAAAGTTATTTGTTTGTTGCTTCAGGTTACATCCTTATCATATGTCCTCTTTTCCCGCTTCCCAGCCCCACCCTCCCATGCTCTACCCCCTGACCCTTCCGTCTTGTTCCTCTGGGGTGGAGTGTCCCTGCCTAACATTCTCTCACCACAGATCAGGAGTCATATGAGGGCCAAGAGCCTCTTCATTCACCTGGGGCCTACGAGGCAGTACTGCCAGTGAATGGTGTCTCATTGCTACTGGAGGAATACTAAAAAAAAGACCAACAAACACACAAACCCACAAAAACAAAGAATATCAACAAAATAAGAGAGAAAAAAGAGAAGGGAAAAGGAAAAAGAAAAAAGAAAAAAAAGAAGGAAAAAGAAAAAGATAAAAAAAAATTATGTCCTTGTTCCTTTTGATGTGTTGGTTGTAGTAAAGATATCCTGTACGATATAGTTAAAATCCTACTATAAGTGAATAGATGCCATGTGCATCCTTCTGAGACTGGGTTAGCTCACTCAGGATGATCTCCTCTAGATCCATCCATTTGGTTGCAAATTGCATGATTTCATTGTTTCTGATAGCTGAGTAATATTCCATTGTATAGATGCACCACAATTTTTTAATCCATTCTTCAGTTGAGGGAAATCTGGGTTGTTTCCAGTTTCTAGCTATTACAAATAAGGCTGCTATGAACATAGATGAGGAGACTTCCCTATGTCTCCATGAGAGGTCCTTTGGGTGTATACCCAGAAGTGGTATGGCTGGGTCCTGAGGCAAGGTTATTCCTAGATATCTAAGATATGGCCAGACAGACCTCCATAGTGGTTGCACAAGCCTGCACTCCCACCAGCAATGGAGTAGGGTTCCCCTTTCTCCACACCCTCGCCAGCATGCGCTATCATTTGAGCTCTTTATCTTAGCCATTCTAACAGGTGTTAGATGGAATCTCAGGGTCGTCTTGAGTTGCATTTCTCTGATGATTAAGGATGTTGAGCATTTCTTGAAATCTGGGATGGTGATAACTCCAGATGTTTTTTCATTGACAGGATTGATTTAGCTATTCTGGGCTTTTTGTTGTTCCATATGAAGTTGAGAATAGCTTTTTCCAGATCTATAAAGAATTGTGTTGGTATTTTGATAGGAATTGCATTAAATCTATGTATTGCTTTTGGTAGGATAGCCATTTTTATTATGTTGATCTTACCTATCCATGAGCATGGGAGATCTTTCCATCTTCTAAAGGCCTCTTCCATTTCTTTCTTCAGGGGCTTGAAGTTCCTTGTTATATAGGTCCTTTACATGCTTGGTTAGAGTTACCCCCAGGTATTTTATGTTGTTTGTGGCTATTGTGAAGGGGGTTGTTTCCCTTATTTCTTTCTTGGCATATTTGTTTGTTGTATAAAGAAGGGCTTCTGATTTTTTTGAGTTAAATTTGTATCCAGCCACCCTGCTGAAGTTGTTTATCAGCTGTAAGAGTTCTTTGGTGGAGTTTTTGGGGTCGCTTATGTATACTAACATATCATCTGCGAATAGGGATAATTTGACTTCTTCATTTCCAATTTTTATCCCTTTGATCTCCTTTAGTTGTCTTATTGCTCTAGCAAGGACTTCAAGTACTATATTGAAGAGATATGGTGAAAGTGGACATCCTTGTCTTGTCCCTGAGTTTAGAGGAAATGCTTCAAGCTTCTCTCCATTTAATTTGATGTTGGCTACTGGCTTGCTGTATACTGCCTTTATTATTTCTAGGTATGGTCCTTGTATGCTCGTTCTCTCCAGAACTTTTAGCATGAAGGGGTGTTGGATTTTGTCAAATGCTTTTTCTGCATCTAGCGAGATTATCATGTGGTTTTTTTCTTTCATCTTGTTTATGTGGTGAATTACATTGATAGACTTTCGTATATTGAACCATCCCTGCATTCCAGGGATGAAGCCTACTTGATCATGGTGTATGATACTTTTGATGTGTTCTTGAATTCGGTTTGCTAGTATTTTATTAAGTATTTTTGCATCTATGTTCATGAGGGAGATTGGTCTAAAGTTCTCTTTCTTTGTTGGGTCTTTGTGTGGTTTAGGAATCAGAATGACAGTGGCCACATAGAATGAGTTTGGCAGTGATCTTTCTGTTTCTATGTGGTGGAAGAGTTTGAAAAGTAATGGTGTTAGTTCCTCTTTGACGGTCCGGTAGAATTCCGTGCTAAAGCCATCTGGCCCTAGGCTTTTTTTGGTTGGGAGATTATTAGTGACTGTTTCTATTTCCTTAGGTGTTATTGGGCTGTTTAAGCTGTTAATCTTATGTTGATGTAGTTTTGGTAGGTGGAATTTATCGAGGAAATTGTCCATTTCGCTTAGGTTTTCAAATTTAGTGGAATATAGATTTTTAAAGTAATGCCCGAATATTTTCTGGATCTCCTCAATGTCTGTTGTTATTTCTCCCTTTTCATTTCTGATTTTGTTGATTTGTGTTCTTTCCCTTTGCCTTTTAGTTAATTTGGCTAGGGGTCTTTCTATTTTGTTGATTTTCTCAAAGAACCAACTCTTGGTTTCATTGATTCTTTGTATAGTTCTTTTTGATTCTAAGTTGTTGATTTCAGCTCTAAGCTTGATGATTTCCTGTCTTCTGCTCTTCTTGGGAGTGTTTGTTTCTTTTTTTTCCAATTCACACAGCTTAGCTGTTAGTTCACTAATATGAGCTGTCACAATTTTCTTTTTGAAAGCACTTAGTGCTATGAACTTTCCTCGTAGCACAGCTTTCAATGTATCCCATAAGTCTGGGTATGTTGTGTCTTCATTGTCGTTGGATTTTAAGAAGTCTTTGATTTCCTTCTTTATTTCTTCCCTGACCCAGTGGTCATCCAGTAAGGAGCTGTTCAATTTCCATGTGTGTGTAGGCTTTCTGTTGATTCTTTTGCTGTTGAAGACCAGCTTTATTCCGTGGTGGTCTGATAAGTTACAAGGTGTTATTTCAATTTTCTTGTATCTATTGAGACTATCCTTTTGACCAATTATGTGGTCGATTTTGGAGAAGGTTCCGTGGGGTGCTTAGAAAAAGGTGTATTCCTTTGTGTTTGGGTGAAACGTTCTGTAGATATCTGTTAGGTCCATTTGTTTCATGATCTCTGTTAGACTCAATATTTCTCTGTTTGTCTTCTGTCTTGATGATCTGTCCTTTGCTGTGAGTGGGGTGTTGAAGTCTCCCACTACTAATGTGTTTTGATCGATGTGTGCTTTAAATTTTAGAAGTGTTTCTTTTACGAAAGTAGGTGCCTTTGTATTTGGGGCATAAAGGTTCAGTATTGAGATTTCCTCTTGATGAATATTCCCTTTAATGAGTATATAGTGCCCTTCTTTGTCTTTCTTCATTAACTTCAGTTGGAAGTCTGTTTTGTATGATATTAGGATGGCTACTCCAGCTTGCTTCCTGGGTCCATTTGCTTGGAAAACCTTTTCCCAGTCCTTTACTCTGAGGCAGTGTCTATCTTTCGTAGTTAGATGTGTCTCTTGTATACAGCATAAGGAAGGGTCTTGCTTGCGGATCCACTCTGTAAACCTATGTCTTTTTATTGGGGAGTTGAGTCCATTGTTGTTGATGGATATTAGTGACCTGGGGTTGTTATTTCCCATTAGTTTGGTATAGGTGGTGGTCCTGTGCCTCTTTTGGTTTAGTTGCTGAGGGGTTTTCTATTCCCTTTGTTTTCTTGGGTGGAGTTTTCTTCTCTGGGTTGGGATTTTCTTCTAGGATTTTCTGTAGGGCTGGGTGTGTGGGGAGATATTGTTTAAATTTGATTTTGTCATGGAATATCTTGTTTTCTCCATCTATGTTGATAGAGAGTTTTGCTGGGTAAAGTTGTCTGGCTGGGCACCTATGATCTCTCAGGACTTGTAGTATATCTGACCAGGCCCTTCTAGCTTTTAATGTTTCTGGGGAGAAGTCAGGTGTAATTCTGATGGGTCTGCCATTGTATGTGACTTGACCTTGTTCTCTTACAGCTTTTAATATTCTTTCTTTGTTCTGTACATTTGGAGTTTGAATTATTATGTGGCGAGAGGAGTTTCTTTTCTGGTCTAATCTGTTTGGTGTTCTGTAAGCCTCTTGGATTTTTATTGGCATCTCTTTTTTCAGGTTTGGGAAGTTTTCCTCTATGATTTTGTTGAAGATATTTCCTGGACCTTGGAGTCGGGAGTCCTCTCTTTCCTCTATACCTATAATTCTTAGGTTCCATCTTTTCATTGAATCTTTGATTTCATGGATGTTGTGGGTGAGAGATTTTTTAGCCTTCTCATTTTCTTTGGATATTGTACTGATTTTTTCCATCGAATCTTCCATGCCTGAGATCCTGTCTTCCATCTCTTGCATCCTATTGTTGATACTCTCATCCATAGTTCCTGTTCTCTTCCCTTGGTTCTCCACTTCCTCTTTTAACTCTGACTGTGTTTTCTTTATTGTTTCTATTTCTATTTTCATGTCTTGTATGGTTTTGTTCGTTTTGTACATTTCCTTCTCCAGCTTGCCTGTTTTTGTATGAAAATCTTTCATGGCTTTTTCCTTTTCCTGTTCAAGCTCTGTCACCTTGGCTTGGAGCTCTTTAATGGTGTTGTTCCTTGTTTTGACTTGTAGAATTGTGGATTCTTTGAATTCCTTCATAGATTTAAGTTCTTCTTGCAGGGACTCTATCCCTTTCCATAATGAAGAATTGTCAATGTTTTCATGTGTTTCTGTTGGTGTGAGGTCATCCGAATTGGATGAGCTAGGATGATTCTGCTTTGTTGGAGTCATAATTCCTTGATTTCTATTTTTTTTTTTGACCTTTCGCCATTGGATGCATTTAGCTGTCTGTTTTCTGTGCTGGGAACCACAGTGGATGATTTGGTGCAGGGGACGAGTTACTTGGCTATCTGTCCTTGCTTACAGGGGGATTTCAAGGTCACTGTGGTTTTAAATGCCTGAGGCACTGTGAGCTGGTGCAGCCTATTCCCAGGTTGTGAGTAATGGACCAGGATTGTTTCGCTGCTCCCATTTCAGACTTCCCTATGTTGCACTCTGAGTTATCAGCCTGTAGTGGTTCTGATAGTATGGGCCTGTTTGCCCAGGCACAGATTCTGTGGGCTTTGTTTGTCATCACGGAGGCTGACAGGTTCTGGCTCCACACCTAATATGTCTGGATTTTCCAGGATACAGCTATGGACCCGATTTCTGGTTTCTCTCTAGGCTTCTCGCCACAGGGCTGGACTCTGTGCCTGATTCCCTTCCTGTCTGCGCTGCCACAGGTCCCGTGGGTACCCCAAGCCCCGGATCCTCCGGCTGCCTGAGTGGACCTCTCGTCCCAGCAGCTCAGCCGTGGGTGCACGGATCCCTGGCCCCGCCCACGCCTGTCTCTCTCCCCAGATGACCTGCCGTGGGTTCGCGGGGGATTTGGCCCTGCCAGTCGTGCTCACTCCCCAGCTGTGCTTCCGTGAGTGTGTGGGATTCGGCCCCTCCCGCCCGCCTTTGTGTTCCCAGCTTCCTGCGCTCTCTTGGAACCTCCCGCCCTCTGTTTCACGACCGGCTGCGGACCATCAGCTGAGCCCCCTGTTTGTTCCTTGCTAAGCCTTCCACTATCTCGCAAAGTTTTTTAAGTGGGTTTAAGTTCAACCTGATGTGTGGGGAGCCCAATAGGCCAGCGATCTATGCCCAAGTGGACCCTGATTCTGCCTGCTGTAAGTTGGGATCGATCTTACCAGGTGCCTCTCCAAATGGGAGTTCCCGATTCCCGGGTTTAGTGGCTGTGAGAGATGGGGAGAGCCTTGCCCTGGGACTTTTAACAGTCCCTTGGGAGCTGTGAGTGTTCCGGGGGGGGGGTGTCTAGCCTTCTGGTTTTTGCCCAATAACTGTGTTTTTTATGGCTCTTTTTCCCCCCGCTTTCAAAATGCGTCAGTGTAGGTCGCCGCCATCTTGGCCCGCCCTCGGTAAGTCATTTTTTTAAAACATGGTCTCTAATAAACTGTTTAGATATAATAAATTTTATCAAAACACATTGTATTCATGCATTAAATTTTCTAACAATAAGCGTTTTAAAATATTTTTAAAAAGAACAAATGAAAACAAAGCTGTTTTTTAAGAGTATTTCTAAAAGGTAATAAATTGGGTGAGAATACTGGATATTGTAAGAAAGAATTGTTTGGAGTATTTAGAAGACATCCTGCTTTCGGTCATAGCAAGAATTATTCTGTGCTTTGACTGTGTAAATTCATTCCAAAGATCTCAGTTGTCTTAATTATGAAACAGAATAAAACAAGCCCACCTCCAATATTTTACATTAATTTATCTACATGTGCAATTGTATAACTGAAGAGTATTTCATAAATGAGGGGGCCTAATCATACCATGGGCAGTTTAATGCAATTAAAGGCAAAGGAAGCAGTTAATAAAATTAAATGCATGATGAAGTTTTCAGAAAAACAGATGTGAAATATATTTAATTTTTGTGAACATGTTTACATACACAAAAATAAGAGCTATTTACTCAAGATTTTAACCATAGTATGTTACTGAGAGAATTTTCTATTTAGAGAATTCCTAATAGAGAAAACCTAAATGGCTGGAAACACTTAAATATATGTTCAACATATTTACTCATTAGAAAATGCAAATCAAAACTATGTTCAGATTTCATCTTACACCACTCAAAATGGCTAAGATAAATAATAGAAGTAACAGTTCATGTTGGTGAGGATATGGATCAAGGGGAACACTCTTTTATTACTGGTGAGAATGCAAATTTGTATAGCCACTAAGGAAATAAATATATTTATAACAAACTATTGAAATGATCCTTGAAAGTTTAGGATTATATTGTCATATTTATATAGACACTTTAAATTGTAGAGGATAATGTTTGCCCAAATTAATATAAGGATAGTAGAATTTTCTCCACAGACAAGTGGAATTTAAAATGGTCACTGTAAACTTATTCTGAAATTACTGTTTATAAATAAATATCCATGGATTGCCAATAATACCTTATACAACATAGTCTCTGAAGAAAGGAAACTTCTCCTGCATCACTGAGCAACATTACATAGAAATAGAAATTAAACTGTGATTTTGATGCAGGTGTAGTGACCCAACCCCTACTGAAATGGATGAGAGCAGAAGGCACTGAAAGATTGCATGAGTACCAATTCATCTTATAAAGTACTTTATAGAGAGGAGCTGTGATTTTTTTTTAGCAATAATCTGAATATTTCTCCGTGGATGTATAAACTGTCTTCCACCCTCAAGCCAACATAAGTTCACAAGAGAATATTGCAAGAATGTCTGCCATAATGTTGTGACATCATTTAAAACTTCTTAATGCTTGTTACAGTCTTGAGTGAAGCTGACTTATCTGGGATATAATCCAAGAAATCTGGAGAAAACCAATGTGAGGATTGTGGTGTGTGAAGAGAAAAATTGAAGTGATGCATATTTCAGGACGTTGGTAATCTCAGAGCACAACTAAAGCTGATCATATCAGCATCAAAATGAGGAAGCAGAGAGACCTATGTTCATTTTTTGGGTCCAGTAATTATCCAATTTGCTTCACAATATTAAACACTTACATTTTGAAAAATAACCCTATTGTTATATTTCTGTTATACAACAGAAAATAATGACAAGTTTTATTGTAGTTTATTGTGAAATGAGTGAGAGGCTTATATGTGCATTGTAATCCATTGACAAGTAGATCAGTAAGAACATCATAAAGGCCGAACAAAAATTTTCTACTCATATCATATATGATTCCACCTCACACCTGTCAGAATGGCTAAGATGAAAAACTCAAATGACAGCACATGCTGGAGAGGCTGTGGAGAAAGTGGAACACTCCTCCATTGCTGGTGGGAGAGCAAACATGTATAACCACTATGGAAATCAGTCTGGCGATATCCTAGAAAAGTTGAAATAGTTCTACCTCAAGACCTAGCCATTCCACTTCTGGGTATACATCCAAATGATTCCTCACCAAAACCACAAGGACATTTCCTTATCTATGTTCATAGCAGCCTTTTTTGTAATAGCTAGGAACTGAAAACAACCCAGATGTCCCTCAAGTGATGAATGGATTTAAAAAAAAAATACTGTGGTATAGTTACACAATGGAATACTACTCAGTCATTAGAAAAAGTGAAATCATGCAATTGGCTGCCAAATGGATGGAACTAGAAAAACTCATCCTGAGTGAGCTAACACAGACTCAGAAGGATGCACATGGCATGTATTCACTTATAACTGGATTTTAGCCATATAGTACAGGATAACTATCCTACAACTAACAGACTGAAGGAAACAGAAACATAGACTTTGTTTCTTGTTAGTGGGACACTTTGCCCTAGTGGAGCTTCCATGTAGGCCTCCAGTGCAGAGGAAGCTCTTAGCCCTCATATGACTGCTGAACTGAGGGGAGCTGATATGTAGGTTACCCCATACTGGAGGAGTAGGATGGGTGGGAGAAGGCAGAGAGAGTGAGAAGGTGGGACCAGGAGGTTGGAGGGAGGCAACTGTGATGGAGATATAAATTGAAGTAATAAATAAATATTTTAAAAATGAGATTAAAAATATAAATAAATAAAATTGACATGGCTTTCAGAAAAAATGAGCAATATATATTTATAATATATCAATTTAATTCTAGAGAGATATTAGTCATTTTTACAATGAATATTGTTTTTTCAAAGACCTATATACTAAGAAACATCATGGTAGCAACATTATTAGGAAACATACTGTTGCAAATATTTAAATATATCCTCTTGAAATTTAGGATGGTCATTTTACAATATCAAATGCTCAATTATTTGAGCTCATATAATAATAAAATAAATTGAAAAATAGTTAAGACAGAAAGAAAATAATTGTTTCACAAGACAAATACAGAAGTCAAACTCATACACACACACACACACACACACACACACACACACACACACACACTCTCACACACAAACAAGTGCCTTGAACTTCACATACTTTAGTGAATGCAGAAGCTCATAAGATATTGTGATCTCTGTAGATCCATTCTTTTGTTGCTGTTGTCCATATTTCAAATAGGGTGGGACGAACAAGATAAGGCCAAAGATAGAGCAATTTAACAAATGAAGTCTCTGTGAGGTTGAAGGCAACATAAACGAGCTAGTAAATCAGGAAGAAAAATCCACTGTACCCAGCAGCAGGCTGGTTTCACACCTCATCCAAATGAAATGGTTCATCAAGTCCAGCCTCTCAGTAAATGCTTGTTCATGAAAGGATTCTAGAGACACTGTCATCGATTCTCTTGGTTAAATAATTAAATATTTAAAAATATTTTTAGTAATAAGAGCAATTTCCATTGATGGATTTGTTTAAAGAGTTGAATCATCTTTTTCAGAGAGAAATATTGATAGGGATTTGATGATACTTTTCTTCGATTGACTAAAACATGCTGTATTCTCTTCTTTTTTCATTTATTTTTAATTTTAATTAAATTAATTAATTAGTTTTTGTTTTTTGAGACACACTTTATCTGTGTAACAGCTCTGGCTGTCCTGGAACATGCTTTGTAGACCAGGCTGGTCTCAAACTCATAGAGATCCACTTGCCTCTGCCTCCCAAGTGATGACATTAAAGGCGTGCGCCTCCATGCCCAGTTCTTCTTTTTAAAAATATACTGTTAGATAGTAGAATGTTAAAGTCAGGTGCCAAACACATATGGACTGGACATTGGGAATTTATGCTAAGCCATCTAACTCTCATAATTGTGGGGTATTTATTTCTGTTGTTTTGTAATGTATTTATTGTTATAAGAGAAAGAACCCAGGGGCCAAATATGTATGAACTGGACATTGGGAAGGTATACCGGGCCATTTAACTCTCATAAATGTGGCATATTTAATTCTGCTGTTTTGTATAGAATTTACTGTTATAAGAGAAAGAACCATTTGTTGGAATGAAAAGAGAAGCTGTTGGGGGGGGGAAGAGGGTGGAAGGGTGGGACAAGAAGGGGGAATAGGGAAGGGTTTGCGACTGAGATGTAAATTGAAAAAAAATAAAGTACTTATTAAAAAAAAAAAAGAGAAAGAACCATTTGTTGGACTGAAATGGGGAGCTGTTAGAGGGAAAAAAGATATACCTTAAACTGAAAAAAAAAAAAAGGTTAGAGGAGGGGGGACTAGGGAGGAGATTGATATTGAGATGTAACTTGAAGAAATAAATAATAAATTATAAAAAAAGAAAAAATTTAAAAACATGCAATACATTTAGAATTATTGGCTGTGTGTGAGTGCATGGATGCACATTCCATGACAGGCTTTGGGAAATCAGAAGACAAGTTTTGGGAGTTTGTTTTTTTCATTCCCAACCTACTGTTTGCTGAATCAAAATTTCACATTTGGAGTGAACATTTTTGGTTGAATGAGATGCTGTTGTTGATACAGTCCAAAGGAGAAAAGACAGAGTCATGTGGCTTCAGCAAACAGCCCATTCTTACTGCAGGTCAAGCTGTGGCCAGGGGTGGGATTTAAAAATTTAGATTAGTATTTTAATGACTGCCTGTGTTGATTTACTTACTCAAGAGTGACCCTTATGCTTCAGCAGTGTAAAAGACAGTATTTAGTACCAGATATTTTAGGTGACATGTCAAGAGAAGTATGAGCATTATTTTATCACCCAAAGATTGATGCTCTCTGTGTTTCTCAAAGACATCTCAGGTATATTTGAGGAAAGGAATTTATTCAAAATACAAGACATATATTGATATAACTAAAATTCAATTTATCTTGTGTTTTGTAAGTCAAATGTTCCAACTTTTCTTTATATATTTTCAAAAATAATGTTTATTCTTGTACTTTTTTCCCAAGGAATTAACAGCTTGAGATGAAATCATTACTATCATGTTTTGTCTATCAAAGAAAACATACTTTAAATATTTAGCACTGTAGTCCAAATAGGAAAAAATATTAGAATTTGGATTTGATAACCTGAGATAGAGTTTGGGTATTGCATTATTTAGTGAACTTCAAGAGTTTGCCTAACATGTGTCCTTGAGCCATTTGTAAATGTAATGGACATTAAGGTCCTTCCTATGATTGAGATAGCAGGAGATTAAAATTCTTCTGCTTATGCACACTTCAACACTACACTTTTCAATAAGCTGTTCATATTTCTCATGTTTTTCATTTTTCTTTCTTTTTTTTGTAACAGTTTCCTACACTGAAAACATACTCATGTTCCTTACTAGTCTGCTCATAACCATTGCTTGTCCCTGACTTAATACTTCAAGTTAATTCCCTTTCCTCAGATTTCATCCAAACTTTGTTCAAAGTGTATGTTGATTTGTGTAAGACATATCAAACGTGTCCATTTACCATCATTCATAAAATAAAATTCTTGGATTTCTCTGAGGAATTTTCAGACATGGTCAAATGCATGCTGATTAAAATTACAAGAGAGATTTTAACTTGCAAAAAGCTTTATTTAATTTGCACAGTTAGAACAGGTTTCTGCATTAATTATATGTCTGGTATTACATTTTAAATACATTGCATTCTTAAATGTAAATCACAATCCCAAGTCTTATTTAGAAATTACTTTTTTTTAACCACCTCATCATATATGAAGACAAATTTAAGATGCTTTAAATAATTTTCCAAGAATGCCAGTGGTGAGATATTCTCTTGGCAGTTCCATTTTCCTTCAAATATAATGACTGTCAGTCATCTCTTTTGGATGAGATTCTTTGCTAATGTAGTGCCTGACTTGAATTAGTAGGAGTTTTTCTTATGTAGTTTTTTGTTATGTTTTTAGTTGTATCAAAAATTGTAGAAGGAAATCTTTAATAATTTTAAAAACTTTTCATGTATCAACACAACAACTTTTTTATATAAATACTTTATTTTTTTTCTTCAAGTTACATCTCAGTCACAAACTCTTCCCTATTCCCCCTTCCTGTCCCACCCTTCCACCCTCTTCCTCCCAACAGCTTCCCTTTTCAATCCAACAAATGGTTCTTTCTCTTATAACAGTAAATTCTATACAAAACAGCAGAATTAAATATGCCACATTTATAAGAGTTAAATGGCTCAGTATACCTTCCCAATGTCCAGTTCATACATATTTGGCCCCTGACTTTAACTTTCTACCTTCTAACCATCTCCATGAGTTTAAAGTTCTATAACTGACTTAGCTTTCATACTAACTTGCATCACTATTATAACCATCTTCTTAGATCTAGAACGCCCTCTTGATTCCTAAACAACTCAAAATTTAGCTATGAGACTCAAGCTGTCTATTCTTCAACCACCTCAGAGAGCTGAGAAGGATAAATATATCTGATTATATAGGAAGTTCAGGGCCTGCAGCTTCCAATACTAAGAAATGACAAACCAGTGACTACCTGGACAGTTCCCATTTTCTCTCCATACATTCCAGCATCAGTCTTCAGCCTTTTGGTCCTGTTTCTCTGACAGATATTTATTGTAGAGCAGGGATTATGAAGGACTAACCTACCCAGTCTTGGCAGAGCTAGGCTGTCGACTTCCCTGCTACCAAGTTTTGTCCTTTTTGGACAGCAGTCTGTCTGCAGTTGAAGCAAGGAGTTTTTACATGCCAAGAGATAGGCTTGCCACTAATTCAACCATCTCACACTGGAGATTCTTCGATGCTTTTCTTCTACTTGGAGTAGAATACGGGGTGCTGTCAGGAGCTGATATGTCTCGATATCAAAAAACAAGAAAATCTTAATTTAAGATAACATCTTTGAATGCCATATTCTGCAGATCTCTTGGGGTTTTTGAAGATTCCCTATCTATCTCTTGTATTTAGATAAGCAAATGTTGCTTGTCTCTTAACTTGATTACTGAGTAGCTTAGAGAATATCTGTGATAGACTGTCATAGTAGCTAACAAGGTGACATGCATGCATGACTAGGAGTTTGATTTTCTTAACTATCCTGAACAGTTTAAGACGGTTGGTATCAAGAGGCCAGAGCTTCACATTTCATTTTTAAGTATCTCTAGGTACGATACCATTAGGAAGCGTTACCTTTAATTTTGTATCAATATACAAATATCTATTCAAATGTGGTTAAATATACTCTTAATTTTGTATCAATATACAAAGATCAATGTCTATGTGGCCCAATACAATCTTAATATTGCGTCCATATACAAGGGTCAATACCATTGTGTCCAACTATAATCTTAATTTTGTATCAATACACAAATATCAATACCGACGTAGTCCAATACAATCTAATTTTTGCACAATAAACAATGGTCAATACCACTTTAGCCAAATATACTACTAATTTTGTATCAATATACAAAGGTATAAGGGCACATTCAATAATCTGACCCTTCTTCTTGGTCCTTCCTGTGCTATGTCTATGTCTCAATTTTTCTCACGTCTGTGCATTCCTACATAGGAGATAATGAAGGATACAGAAAAGGGAAAGAAGGAATACCCTGGGTCTAACCTCCAAAACCCATTAAACAGGACCATTTAAGAACTTCTAATCTCTTCCCGTAAGTAACAGAGTTTTCAGTTGTCCTTCAAATAACCAAAAAAGGGGGAGCGGAGAAACACCCTCCCCACCCTCTGGGTATGGGACGTTGCTCTCTTAAAATGACTTCCTGCTGCTTTGGGTCGTAGTAAACCTGTTTGGGGCCCGAACCAAAATGGAAAAAAGGTTAAAAATGTTAGTACAATCCTTTTATTTTCAGTCCTTCTGTTCTCAGCTGTTTGGATGTCCTAAGGAGTTTGTAGGCAGAAGCTGAACTTCCAGGTTTTACTGAGGTTCTGGCTGGGGCATTGTGTAGAGCTGAACGGTCTTAGCGATATTGAGTTGTTGTGGTTTTAGGCTTTTGATGGAGACAGCTATTGAGGGAGTCTGTCAGGCTGAATCATCTGGGTCACTTGTCTTCTTTTGGTGTCTGATTCTGTTTTCTGCTGAGGTTTCCCTTGTCCAGTTGTCCCTGGGTTCCTTGAATGGATGCTTTGATTCTCTGGGAAAGATAAGAACAGAGCCCTGCCCTAATACTCACTCAGGGACAATCACCCTCATTTTTTTGGTGGGGGGTAGGTAATATTTCTCCTGAAGCAAATTTTGTTTTTTGACAATATATAAAGTGTTATCTTTCCATCTGGTTTAAAGAAGAAATTATTTTGTTATTTTGGAGCTAAACCAGCTTTAGTGTATATATTTTGAGATCTCGAAGGACAATTTGTTTGTATTGAGTGGGCCTTTTGTAAGTAGCTTTTAAACTTAGTTCCTTCCAAATCCTATGTGTGTGTCTCTGCATTCTAATTATTGGGATCAGAGACCTGTGGTTCCCATCTGAAGGGATTAAAGATGTGTTCCACCACTCCTGGATCGAAGTTTTTCTCTATTTAGAGTTTGTTTTGTTATCAGGCTGACCTTGAGCTCTGAGATCTGCCTGTTTCTGTCTCTAGTGTGTTGGGGTTAAGGGTGTACTCTTCTTGAATGATGGGATTAAGGGTGTATACCCTCACCACCCTGTTCCATATAACTCTAGAATTTATAAGTCCACTAACTATATGATGCTCCTCCCGTCTCTGCCGAAGTTAAAGGCATGGGTTAACACCACATTTCTCCTGTATTTTACCTTAGCTCTACCTTTTTTTCGACACTGGGAGGTTTATAAAACCAAGTTGAACGGCTGTATCCTTTATTTTATTTCCAGTGTTTTAAAGTTGTTACCTGCTTTTTTTAATTAATAAATTTATTTGTTTGTTGCTACAGGTTACATCCTTATCATATTGTCCTCTTTTCCCCGCTTCCCAGCCCCACCCTCCCATGCTCTACCTCCTGACCCTTCCGTCTTGATCCTCTGGGGTGGAGTGTCCCTGCCTAACAGTCTCTCACCACAGATCAGGAGTCATATGAGGGCCAAGAGCCTCTTCATACACCGGGGGCCTACGAGGCAGTACTGCCAGTGAAAGGTGTGTCCTTGCTACGGGGGGGAAACTAAAAAAAAGACCAACAGACACACAAACCCACAAAAACAAAGAACAACAACAAAAAAAGAGAGGAAAAAGAAAAAGAAAAAAAGGAAAAGGAAAAAGAAAAAGAAATGAAAAAAAAAGTTTACGTCCATGTTCCTTTTGGTGTGTTGGTTGTAGTACAGATATCCTGTACGATGTAACTAAAATCCTACTATAAGTGAATAGATGCCATGTGCATCCTTCTGAGTCTGGGTTAGCTCACTCAGGATGAGCTTCTCTAGATCCATCCATTTGGTTGCAAATTGCATGATTTCATTGTTTCTTATAGCTGAGTAGTATTCCATTGTATAGATGTACCACAATTTTTTAATCCATTCTTCAGTTGAGGGATCTCTGGGTTGTTTCCAGTTTCTAGCTATTACAAATAAGGCTGCTATGAACATAGATGAGGAGACCTCCCTATGTCTCCGTGAGGTGTCCTTTGGGTGTATACCCAGAAGTGGTATGGCTGGGTCCTGAGGCAAAGTTATTCCAAGGTTTCTAAGATATCTCCAGACAGACCTCCATAGTGGTTGCACAAGACTGCACTCCCACCAGCAATGGAGTAGGCTTCCCCTTTCTCCACACCCTCGCCAGCATGTGCTGTCATTTGAGTTCTTTATCTTAGCCATTCTGACAGGTGTGAGATGGAATCTCAGGGTCGTCTTGAGTTGCATTTCTCTGATGATTAAGGATGTTGAGAATTTCTTCAGGTGACTCCCGGCCATTAGGGATTCCTCCTTTGTGAATTGTCTATTTAGCTCTGTCTCCCATTTTTTGATTGGATTATTTGGTTTCTTGGCATTTAGTTTCTTTAGTTCTTTGTAGATTTTAGATAATAGCCCTCTCTAAGATGTGGGGTTGGTGAAAATTTTCTCCCAGTCTGTTGGTTGCCGTTTTGTTCTAATGACTGTGTCTTTTGCCTTACAGAAGCTTTTCAGTTTCATGAGGTCCCATTTATTGATTGTTGATCTCAGGTCCTGAGCTGTTGGTGTTCTGTTCAGGAAGTTGTCACCTGTGCCAATGAGTTCGAGGGTTTCTCCTACTTTTTCTTCTAGTATCTTTAGTGTGGCCGGCCTTATGTTAAGGTATTTAATCCACTTGGATTTAAGTTTTGTACAAGGTGATAGGTATGGGTCTAATTTCATTCTTTTGCAAGTGGACATCCAGTTGGGCCAGCACTATTTGTTGAAGATGCTGTCCTTCTTCCATTGTGTGGTTCTGGCTTCTTGGTCAAAGATTAGTAGGCCATAGGTGTGTGGGTCCATGTTTGGGTCTTCAATTCGATTCCATTGATCCACTGGTCTGTTTCTATACCAGTACCATGCTGTTTTTATTACTGTTGCTCTGTAGTACAGCTTGAAATCTGGGATGGTGATACCTCCAGATGCTTTTTTATTTTACAGGATTGATTTAGCTATTCTGGGCTTTTTGTTGTTCCATATGAAGTTGAGTATAGCTTTTTCCAGGTCTATAAAGAATTGTGTTGATATTTTGATAGGAATTGCATTGAATCTATATATTGCTTTTGGTAGAATAGCCATTTTTATTATGTTGATCCTACCTATCTATGAGCATGGGAGATCTTTCCTTCTTCTAAATGCCTCTTCCATTTCTTTCTTCAGGGGCTTGAAGTTCTTGTTGTGTAGGTCCTTTACTTGCTTGGCTCGAGTAACCCCCAGCTATTTTATATTGTTTGTGGCTATTGTGAAGGGGGTTGTTTCCCTTATTTCTTTCTCGGTATGCTTGTTTGTTGTATAAAGAAGGGCTTCTAATTTTTTAGAGTTAATTTTGCATCCAGCCACCCTGCTGAAGTTGTTTATCAGCTGTAAGAGTTCTTTGGTGGAGTTTTTGGGGTCGCTTATATATACTAACATATCATCTGAGAATAGGGATAATTTGACTTCTTCATTTCCAATGTTTATCCCTTTGATTTCCTTTAGTTGTCTTATTGCTCTAGCAAGAACTTCAAGTACTATATTGAAGAGATATGGTGAAAGTGGACATCCTTGTCTTGTCCCTGAGTTTAGAGGAAATGCTTCAAGCTTCTCTCCATTTAATTTGATGTTGGCCACTGGCTTGCTGTATATTGCCTTTATTATTTCTAGGTATGGTCCTTGTATGCCCGTTCTCTCCAGAACTTTTAGCATGAAGGGGTGTTGGATTTTGTCATAGGCTTTTTCTGCATCTAGCGAGATTATCATGAGGTGTTTTTCTTTCATCTTGTTTATATGGTGAATTACATTGATAGACTTTCGTAAATTGAACCATCCCTACATTCCTGGGACGAAGCCTACTTGATCAAGACGTATGATATTTTTTATGTGTTCTTGAATTCAGTTTTCTAGTATTTTATTAAGTATATTTGCATCTATGTTCATGAGGGAGATTGGTCTCAAGTCCTCTTTCTTTGTTGGGTCTTTGTGTGGTTTAGGAATCAGAATGACAGTGGCCTCATAGAATGAGTTTGGCAGTATTCTTTCTGTTTCTATGTGGTGGAAGAGTTTGGAGAGTAATGGTGTTAGTTCCTCTTTGAAGGTCCGGTAGAATTCCGTGCTAAAGCCATCTGGCCCTGGGCTTTTTTTGGTTGGGAGATTATTAATGACTGTTTCTATTTCCTTAGGGGTTATTGGGCTGTTTAAGCTGTTAATCTGGTTTTGATTTAGTTTTGGTAGGTGGAATTTATCGAGGAAATTGTCCATTTCGCTTAGGTTTTCAAATTTGGTGGAGCATAGATTTTTAAAGTAGGACCCGAATATTTTCTGAATCTCCTCAATGTCTGTTGTTATTTCTCCCTTTTCATTTCTGATTTTGTTGATTTGGGTTCTTTTTCTTTGCCTTTTAGTTAATTTGGCTAAGGGTCTGGCTATTTTGTTGATTTTCTCGAAGAACCAACTCTTGGTTTCATTGATTCTTTGTATAGTTCTTTTTGATTCTAAGTTGTTGATTTCAGCCCTAAGTTTGATGATTTCCTGCCTTCTGCTCCTCTTGGGCATGTTTGCTTCTTTTTTTTTTCCAATTCACCCAGCTTAGCTGTTAATTCACTAATATGAGGTTTCACAATTTTCTTTTTAAGTGCACTTAGTGCTATGAACTTTCCTCGTAGCACAGCTTTCATTGTATCCCATAGGTTTGGGTATGTTGTGTCTTCTTTTTTGGTTGGATTTTAAGAAGTCTTTGATTTCTTTCTTTATTTCTTCCCTGATCCAGTGGTCATCCAGTAAGGAGCTGTTCAATTTCCATTTGGGTGTAGGCTTCTTGTTGATTCTTTTGCTGTTGAAGACCAGCTTTATTCCGTGGTGGTCTGATAAGATACAAGGTGTTATTTCAATTTTCTTGTATCTATTGAGACTATCCTTGTGACCAATTATGTGGTCGATTTTGGAGAAGGTTCTGTGGGGTGCTGAGAAAAAGGTGTATTCCTTTGTGTTGGGTGAAACGTTCTCTAGATATCTGTTAGGTCCATTTGGTTCTTGATCTCTGTTAGAGTCAATATTTCTCTGTTTGGCCTCAGTCTTGATGATCTGTCCATTGTTGTGAGTGGGGTGTTGAAGTCTCCCACTCCTAATGTGTTGTGATCGACGTGCAATTTAAGATTTAAAAGTGTGTCTTTTACAAAAGTAGGTGCCTTTGTATTTGGGGCATAGATGTTCAGTATTGAGATTTCCTCTTGATGAATATTCGCTTTAATGAGTATATAATGCCCTTCTTTGTCTTTTTTCATTAACTTCAGTTGGAAGTCTGTTTTGTTTGATATTAGGATGGCTACTCCAGCTTGCTTCCTGGGTCCATTTGCTTGGAAAATCTTTTCCTAGCCCTTTACTCTGAGGCAGTGTCTATCTTTTGTAGTTAGATGTGTCTCTTGTATACAGCATAAGGAAGGGTCTTGCTTGTGGATCCACTCTGTAAACCTATGTCTTTTTATTGGGGAGTTGAGTACATTGATGTTGATGGATATTAGTGACCTGGGGTTGTTATTTCCCATTAGTTTGGTATAGGTGGTGGTCCTGTGCCTCTTTTGGTTTAGTTGCTGAGGGGTTTTCCATTCCCTTTGTTTTCCTGGGTGGAGTTTTCTTCTCTGGGTTGGGATTTTCCTTCTAGGATTTTCTGTAGGGCTGGGTTTGTGGGTAGATATTGTTTAAATTTGATTTTGTCATGGAATATCTTGTATTCTCCATCTGTGTTGATAGAGAGTTTTGCTGGGTATAGTAGTCTGGCTGGGCACCTATGATCTCTCAGGACTTGTAGTATATCTGACCAGGCCCTTCTAGCTTTTAAAGTTTCTGAGGAGAAGTCAGGTGTAATTCTGATGGATCTGCCATTGTATGTGACTTGACCTTTTTCTCTTACAGCTTTTAATATTCTTTCTTTGTTCTATACATTTGGTGTTTCAATTATTATGTGGCGAGAGGAATTTCTTTTGTGATCTAATCTGTTCGGTGTTTTGTAAGCCTCTAGGATTTTTATTGGCATCTCTTTTTTCAGGTTTGGGAAGTTTTCTTCTATGACTTTGTTGAAGATATTTCCTGGACCTTGGAGTCGGGAGTCTTCTCTTTCCTCTATGCCTATGATTCTTCGGTTCCGTCTTTTCATTGAGTCCTTGATTTCTTGGATGTTGAGGGTGAGAGACTTTTTTAGCCTTCTCATTTTCTTTGGATGTTGTACTGATTTCTTCCATCGAATCTTCCATGCCTGAGATCCTGTCTTCCATCTCTTGCATCCTATTGTTGATACTCACATCCGTAGTTCCTGTTCTCTTCCCTTGGTTCTCCACTTCCTCTTTTAACTCTGAGTGTGTTTTCTTTATTGTTTCTATTTCTATTTTCATGTCTTGCATGGTATTGTTCGTTTTGTACATTTCCTTCTCCAGCTTGCTTGTTTTTGTCTGAAAATCTTTCATTGCTTTGTCCTTTTCCTGTTCAAGCTCTGTCACCTTGGCTTGTAGTTCTTTAATGGTGTTGTTCATTGTTTTGGCTTGTAAAATTGTGGCTTCTTTGAATTCCTTCATAGATTTAAGTTCTTCTTGAAGGGACTCTATCACTTTCCATAATGCAGAATTGTCATCGTTTTCATGTGTTACTGTTGGTGTGAGGTCATCCAAATTGGATGAGGTAGGATAATTCTGCTTTGTTGGAGTCATATTTCCTTGATTTCTATTTTTTCTTGGACCTTTGGCCATGTGGGTGTGTTTAGCTGTCTGTTCTTGTCGTTTTCTGTTCTTGGATCCACAGGAGATGCTTTGGTGAAGGAGTCGAATTGCTTGGCTATCTGTTGTTGCTTACAGGGGGATATCAGGGTAACTGTGGTTTTAATAGCCTGAATCGCTGTGAGCTGGTGCAGCCTATTCCCAGATAGTGAGTAATGGTCCAGGATTGTTTCACTGCTCCCAGTTCAGACTTCTTTATGTTGCACACTGAGTGATCAGCCTGTAATGGTTCTGATGATATGTACCTGTTTGCCCAGGCACAGATTTTGTGGGCTTTGTTTATCGTTAAGGAGGCTGACAGGGCCTGGCTCCACACCTAATATGTCTGGGTTTACCAAAATACAGCTATGGTCCCCTGGATTCTGGTAACCCACTAGGCTTCTCTGCCACAGTCCTGGCTGCTTCCCTCCCTATCTGCTCCACCGTGGGTGGGCAGAGCTTCGGCCCCTCCTGCCATCTGAGCCGGCCTCCCGCCCTAGCTGCTTTGCCGTGGGTGTGCCAGGCTTCAGCCCCGCCCACCTGCGCCCGCTTCCCACCCCAACTTCTCTGCCCGCCGGCCTCTTGCTCTGGCTCGAGCGGCTGTGGATCACCCACCGAGCACCCTGTTTCTTCCTTGTTAAGACTTCAACTATTCTGCAAAGTTTCCTAAGTAGTTATAAGGTCCTCCTGTGGTGTGGGAAGCCCAGTAGGCTAGTGGGCGATCACCATGTGGCCTTCGATTCTGCCTGCTGTGTGTTGATCTTACCAGGCACCTCTCCAAATGGGAGTTCCCGAATCCTGGATTTAGTGGCTTCCGTGTCTGCGAGAGATGGGGGGAGAGCCTTGCCCTGGGACTTTTAACGGTCCCTTGGGAGCTGTAAGTGTTCCCGGAGGGGCCAGACCCTCCAGTTTTTTCATAGTGTCCAATGACTCTGTGTTTTCTATGGCTCTTCTCTCCCACATTCAAAATGCGTCCATGCAGTTCGCTGCCATCTTGGCCCCCCAACACAGCAACTTTTAAAAATTATTCTATATTTAAAATACTATAGTATTAGGCCAGCAGGTGGTGGCGCATGCCTTTAATCCCAGCACTTGGGAGGCAGAGGCAGGCGGATCTTTGTGAATTCGAGGCCAGCCTGGTCTACAAAGCGAGTCCAGGACAGCCAGAGATATTCAGAGAAACCCTGTCTCAAAAACCAAAAAAAAAAATAAATAAATAAATAATAAAATAAAATACTATAGTATCATACTCAAACTTATTAAAAACTGGAATTTAAAAATTGTTAAGGTAGGCTTATAATTGAGAAGATGATTCAACTATGTACTGAATTATTGAACTAAAATAATTACAATCATTAATAGCAAGTTATACATGACATTTTTGACTACTTAAATGCTATATGACTCAATTAGTTAAATTAAAGGTATCATAAATTTGAAATAGCATTATGTAAGTAAAAAAAGCTCCTGAATTTCCAGCAATTATAAAATTTTACAGTAGGTGAGTCATCATCTAGAAGTAAGTTACTTCTTCATTTAACTTAGGATGAAATAGCTCTGCATGGGTAAGCAATTTACGCTGGGTGGCACATGTTGGAAACACCTGAACTAACCGAACCAGTGTTTTCCTTCTCCCAGGCCAGTGTGTCCTCAGTTCTCCACAATGGCTTCTGCATACAACTCCTTTAATCCTCACAGGGAGTGAGTCATGCAGAGGTGGTGATGGCCTCTGTGAACAGCTTCCCTAATCCTCAGGGAAGTGGATCTGGGGTATGGGTGGTGGCTTTTATTTAAGCCTTTTCTAATCCTCATAGAAGAAATGTGATTCAATATTTTTTTGAATTTTTATAGACTTTTTTTCAGAAGTATCTATGCAAATATTTATTTTATGCACTTTTAGATTGAATTTTGCATTAAGGTTTGTAGTGCTGAAAATTGACTTTAAGTATTTTAGAGGATTTAAATTTTTGTATTGTACTATATATTTGAGAGTTTGTCTCTATGCATGTATGTATGTATACCACTTGCATGCATGCCTCATGTCTAAAGTGGCCAAAAGTGTATCTGGTCACCTGAAACTTAAGTTATAGTGGGATGTAAGTCACCATGTGGGTACTAAATGTTGGGACCTCTGCAAAAACAACAAATGTTCTTAATTTGTGAACCATTCATTTATTTCCAAATTTTGAGTTTTAAGACAATTAAACTTAAACTACCATATAGCTACCATTTCCCCTTTAGGTGTTGATAACTTTAGATGAGGTACTTGTGATTTACTGGCAAAATGTCCTACCAATAAGATTTATTATAATCCAATAAATATTGTATTCTATTGAATAATCTTGAAATTTCGTTTAACAGAATCTAACTATACATACAGTGCACTGAACAGATAACTCATTCACTGATATACTTGCTGTACAAGGCTGAAGATATGAGATCAAAGTTAAACATCCCCATGAACACCCAGGTATGCTCACATACATTTATAATACCAGTTGTAGATAAGTGGAGAGAAGGGAATCATTGGATGTGCCTGTCAGCTAGCTTAGCCTGATTAATGAATCAGGTCCTGACATGATACTCAGCTTATAAAAATGGTGAATGGAGTCTGGCAAGCCATATCCAAAGTTGACCTCTCTTCTCTAGCAAATGCTCACATAAGTTTTTGAACAAACAAACATGCACACCTATATTCTATCAAAAAGAATATAACTTGTTTATTATATTCAAGAATTTCTCTTTAAAAAATTGAAAACATTATATGTGTGTATATATGTATAGTCTTATTTTATTGAGAATTCTATAAATGTATATGTTTTGATAAAATCTGACCCCATTTTCTCTCTTTCAATTACTTTTTCAATATTCACCATAATACAACCTAATATGAGTGTGTGTGTTTGTGCGTGTGTGTTTGGTTTGTTTGTTTTTACATTTTAAATCGATGAAATCCACTGTGTTTCCTGGATGTGCATGGGTAACCTTTTATGGACCTAGTTCCTGAAGGAAAGTTATGTTGTCACCTCTGCAGCCATTGGTTTCCAGTAGTTTTTAGTGCAACCATCAGTTTCCAGTAGCTTTTAGGTAGGGTTGTAACTTCATGGACCTGTCTCCTATTCACACGTGAATTTTCAATGACTTGCTCTAGCTCAGGTCTCATGCATAGTCATGGTCAATGTGTATTTTTCCGAGCAACAACCCTGTCATGCAGTAAAAGTTTCAGTGAATATATTTGTTGTATTTGTCACCTAGCCTCCTCATGACCTCTTCTATGATGATCTCTCTGACTTCAAGGAAAGGGATGTGATATAGATATCCCATTTAGAGCTGGATATTTCTGTCTTAATTCTCTGCATGTTGACCAGGCTGTGGTCTTGATGATAATCTCTATTATTGCAATTACTGCAAGAAGAAGCTTCTTTGATGACGATTCATGGGTGCACTATTGTATGGGTATAAAATAATAACTTAAGAGCAGTTAAGTACTTTTACCCATTTCACATAAGTGTTATTTAGTGGAGCAAACTACAAATACAATCAGAAAAACATGTTGGCTACTCCCATTATTGTTTTTTTTCTCCATAGGCCTATTTTGCCTGCGCAATAATTACTTGGCAAGTTTCATAGCTGGGAAATATTGTTGAATACTTGTCCTGGACAATTTTACTTCATATTTTTTGTCAATTTGACAAAAGTTAAAGCTTTAGGGGAAGAGTCACAGCAATTGAGAAAAAGCCTTTGTCAGATTGCCTGTAGACAAGTCTACAAAAATTTTCTTGATTTACATTGTTGAGGCTAGGTCAACAAATGAGGGCAGTATCACTCTTAGACAAAAGAGCCTAGGAGGTATAAAAAAAAGCAGGATGAGAATTGGGTCACTAAACAGTATTTTTCCATGACCTGTGCTTCAGTTTTTGACTCCACGTTCTGGCCTTGATTTTCTACCCTGACCTTCCTCCAAGATGGATTGTAATCTGGGAATATGGGCTGATGTAAACCCTTTCATCTCCAAGTTACCTTTGGCTAAGGGATTTATCACAGCAATAGGAACCCAGGTACAGCAGAAACTGGTATCATGTCTGTTAGATACTGCTATGATAAACATGACCACATCGTTTTGTTTTGAGAAGAATTGTTTTTTCCCGAAACAGCTCAGGAAGCATTACAGAGGTGTGGACAGAAAAATTGCAAGAGCCAGAGATGGTGAGTGGCTACAAAGAAAATGCGTTATGCACATATTATGGTAGATGTACATATAAATTTGCAGTAGTTGTGACAGTATGAACAAGACCTGTGCAAGCACAATACCAGCTGGGAGAGAGGAAGTAAGCACAATGGCCTAGCCCTACCTGAAAGATTCAGCAACTTAAATGTTTCTGGGATGTGGACAATCAGCTGCCATTAATGGTATGACTCTTTCAGGTTGACCATGTTCCAGTGGGTGGGTATACTTTTCAGAGTGTGACAACAAAAATTTGATGTTTTTTATTTTAGTTTTAGTTTTGTTTTTACAAGAAGACCACAAGATGAGAGGTTAAGGAAGGGATTATGCATCTGGGAGCAGTTGGGGGAGGGAGGGAATATAATAAATATTCATTATATGAAACTAACAAAAACGAATAAATGTGTAAAACAAAACAAAACAAAATCTGAAATGATTAATGGAGAACTGCAACACTGTACTAAGTATGGATATTTTCAAGATCAGTGTTCAGCATTGGTCAGTCTGTAGACCTGGGCAGCATCATTAAGTGAATCCTCATTTTCAGTCCTCACTCAGCTACTTTCTCTAATTAGGGCATTGTAACCATGTGACCTGACTTCAAGAAGACAGTGGCTATGTATACAAGTTTAATACAACACTGTATAAAGTTTGTTCGTATACAAATATATTAGTCATTTTTCATTTTCCTTTAACAAAATGGCTAACAAAAACAATGTAGTGAGGGAAAGGTTGAATTTGGCTCACTATTTGAAGATAAACTATGGGGAATTTAATGCTGGAGTAGTTTTAGGTGCTGGTTACATTATGTCTTCAGTTAGGAAGAAGGGACTGATAAATGCTGCTTTTTTTTTCCTTTTGATTTTCAGTCCAAAACCCCAGCACAACTGAATGACATTGCTCCATTCATTGGATGCCTTCATGCCTCGGTTAAGTCAATCTAAAATTCCCTTACAGATGTATCCAAACTTTTCCTTCTAAATATTTTTTGATTTTGTCAAATTGGAAATTAATACTAACCAATACAATAATGTAGCATAAATTATATGAATTCTGTGAGTCTTCATTTCTAAATTAAAACAAAATAGCACATCATTGATGGCTAGACACATATACACATTTTATTTTCAATAATGGATATTACTTACACAGGTTAATTGGGTTTACTGTGACATTTGAATAAGTACATATTTTGGGCACTGGTCAGGTCGTCTCCATTTTCTTATCATTTATTTCTGACCTAAACCTCCTTCTCAGTCCCCATGATTTCTTTTTGGTATTTAAGTTAAATACTTAATCTTCGCTCTCCCAGTTCTGTGTTCTTAGTCCATTTCCTATCCTCTGTTGTATAATTGTAATATTGGTAAATCATATTTGGACAAACATAAAGCTTATTTAAAATGCTTTCTTCATTTTGACCTTAGTCAAGAAAAGTTATATGTACCAAAGAAAGTATGCAAATTGTCATAATAACAGATTGATTTCTCAGAATCCTTATTTTCAATTTTCTATGTGTTTTCCCCCAACAACTCCCCCTTTTAGTCCAATAATAGGCTCTTATTCTTATAACAATAAATACAATACAAAACAATAATAACAATTAGGCTACAGTTTACTTGGTTTCATAATAACAAACTCCATCTTGCTTTGTCTTAATAAGTCCAAGTGCTAGGTTAATACAAGTCGAGAAATGTTTTATCAACTTGAACTCAGGTGTGTTAGTTTGTATCCTCAGGAAGGATAAAATTGTTCACTCACAAAAGCAAAATTTGTCTCAGTCAACAATTTTTATATTGTGCTAAATGAAATTAAGCAAAGATTTCTATACTGTGGTGTTTTATAATTTTCCTAATTAAAATTAAGACAGAGGCAATTGTATTGGCATGTATAGTATATCTTATTAGTATGTGTAATTAAAGTAAGAAAAATTATGTTACCCCTTTCACTAATAAAATATTAACAATATGGTTTTAAATTTAATTTATGAACATATATGATCTAAAAATTGCCTGCTAACAATCAAATAAGATGAATACATATCAATATATGTATTTATATTCCAATTTGCTTAAAGTTTTGATGAAATTATTAATCATTATTTCCTGGAACTTTTAGGATAAGCAGTCACTACACAAAGGAAGAATCACAGAGATAAAGTTAATAAAAATAACTTCAGGGCATATTTATAACAAATAGTTATAAATTAAAAACTCAAGGGACAGAGCAGATTGCCCAGTGGATAAAGTTCTTGTTCAAAACGTTCAAAGAGTAAGAGCTCTGATCCTCTGACCCCATAGAAAGGCTAGGTAGGTATCCTGGGCACCTGAAAACCCAATCCTGGGATGCAGAGATAAGGAATACTCAGAGCAAGCAGACCAGTTAGGCTAGGAGGAATTCTGAAAAGAAAACCCCCTGGATTAGTAAGAGATAGTGCCTGAGAAAATAAAGTGGGACTCATTCAAGGAAGACCTCTCATGTCAACTTTGGTTTCTACATATTCACACAAGTTGCACAACTGCTGTGCACACATGTACACCAACACACATGTAAGGACACATAAAAATAAACAAAGAACATACACATATACACTAAGGGAAAGAAAAATTCCAATATTAACTATTTTGAATGACATCATATTAAACAAACATTAAATAATATTTTTGGCCACTATTCAATATGAAGAATATTAAATGTGAAGGCAGTCAAATAATTTTATGAATAAGTACTCTTGAAAAACCTGTATTTCATTTTTAATTTTTCAAAAAACCTTACATAATCTTATTTGAAATCTTAATATACTTTTAATAAAAACTGAAATCCTTTGTGTATATGTAGTAACTAATATTAACAAAAATATAAATACCTTTCAAAAAGGAGTAGTAATTTTTCCTCAGAGAAAGTTTATTGTAAGTATTTCAGAGATTCTCTCATTAAATATTTCTGATTTGGTAATTGTCAGAGTTATAGTTTTATAGTGATCAACTTTTCCTGTTAAGCAGTGATGAGGCTCACCTGCAATCAATTCTAACCCTAGCCTCAGAGCCAGCCTATTGAACTGTGGCAGCCTCAACCCCAGTGACCTCAAATACTGTACAGATGTACCTAGAAAGCTGTTGGTGTGGAAAGTGTGGCTAGGTCTGAGGGGCGCAAGGGGACACATGATTGCTAACCTCCTGAGGCCCTCCTCTGTCAGCATCTCTGGTTTGTTCCGCCCTGCAGCAGACAATGCACTACTCCTTGAGAGTTGCCCCTAATCAAGGAGCTGGTAGAAATGAACTTGGAGCATGCATACATTTTCAGTGGTGTGCAGCCAAGTAAGGAGAGCTGCTATCACTTCAGAGGGGCTCAAATTAATCCTTAAAATAGTTTACTTGACCTGTCATAATAGTTTTAATTTTTTTTTCTCACAATTAATGTTCAAGTTGCTTTGATCTGGGAAACTCAGTCTAAATTTCCCATTTTTTCTAGTACAAACTGGACAGGTTATTGAGGTTGAGAATTTTTATTTCATCCAACTTGTATTTCTTCTTTTGGTTAACTATAAATTTTAGTACTGTCATTTAAGTGTTATTTATCAATCTGAATGAGAAGTGCAAATAGGATGCTTATCAAGTAATTGTCATGAATCAAATTCTTAGCTATTATTCCATATTCTATTTGTCTATACTTTTCTCATCCATCCTGAAAATGCTCATAATTTTCTGATAAATAAATTGGAGATGAAGGTAAAAAGCAAAAAGAAATGAGTCAATTTAGGAAAGCTAGATCTTCAAAGTTTTCAGATAATGAAATATTACTATGCATAGCAAATAAGTTTTTGTGCATAGAGAGTTCTATCATATGCCAATGATGTATTAAATGAGAATTTTTTTTGCAATGATTTTTATTATCAGACATATGACTCTTTTTCTAGGCCTATTTATCTTATTTCTAGTGTGGCATTTCCTATTATTGTCTTATGCATCTTTGATTTTATCTATATTAAGAAAACTTTGGTTTGGCTGTGCCTTCTTAATGTACCTCTTATAAAACTCTCATGCTTGCAACTTGAATCTATAATTTGTGGTCACTGAAAGAAAAACCTATTTGTCATTTTCCCTTCTATAGCCATATCTACTTATCAACTGTGAAGATTCATTCTATAAATAAGAAGAGTTTCATATTTGATATCTTTCTCCTAACTCTTGTTCAAAAGAAATCTATACATAAATCTCCCTGTGCTTAGACCAGATGAATATTAATTGCTGGTCTTAATTAATTTCCTATTTCTAATCATATGCTGCTTGCAGATTTGTCTATTATAGATTAGAGCTACTAATAGCTTCTTCATGGTAAGATGCAACTTTTACATAGGAAAATTTACCATCTTTAGGTTTCCAGGTCTAACAATGTGTTTGGTAAATATAGAAAGTTCACATAAACATGACTAAAATATAATATAAATTATTTACATTCCCTCCTGTGAAGTTCATTTTCTTAGTTTCATTTATCATGTTGGTTTTGACTTCCAGATCTTTATTGTTGCATCAATCAGTAATTCATTGTAGGTAAATACTATTCTATTGTATGTTTGTAACAGAAACCAGTCTTTAAACAGTCTAACCAGTTTTGAAGACATATACAGATTGATTGTTTGCAGTTTTTAAGGAATATATAAGTAGTTAAATGCATACATAAATATGCATCTTTATGTATACACGTTTACATTTTCCTTAACTAAATATGTAAGGTAGTATTTCTGGGAAGTAGAGGGAATTTATATTTAACTTTACTTAAAAAACAAAAAAAATTATGGAATTGTTACCTTAAGTATTACAAGCTGACTTCAAACATGTTGCTTAGCTAAAGATGCCCTTGAAATCCACTTTATCCTTTCCCACCTCCCTAATATTCAGTGTTTGAGTTGCTGGCATGTACCTAAAGGCACAATTTATGAGGTCCTAAGGATCAAACTCAGGCCTTCATGCATTCTAGACAAATAGTGTATCAATCAAGCTATATTTCCAGATACAGAAGCCATAGAGTTTTTGTTACCAGGAGCTATGAATGAATTCTAGTTCCTCCATATACTTATTGCTTAATATTACTGACATATCCTTATTTTAGATGACCTGGTAGAGGTATAATGATATTATATAAACTTAATAATATTGAATTATATTTATATGCTTATTTCTATCAAATTTTTCTGAAAATAAATGCATTTTCATGTAAAATCAATTGCTTTTTCTAAGGCTGCTAAGTCAGCTATTGGAAAATCCTGAGGTCTTCCTCCTCATTTGAGCCTTCTCCTTTTTCCTCTTGTGTTTTTCCCTCTAATGAGTCATTCTGAGGCTTGGAAGTCTTTCCTATGCATTGGCTAATGGCAATTATCATGGGGAAGAAGGAGAGGGACAAAAGACAGCCTTCCTGGACATCCTTACTATGAGCCAGGCAGACAACAAGGGTTCAGACATCTTGATCAGAGATGTTTGCAGATAGGATCCATGGTGAAAATTGAAGTACCTCATTCCAGAACTCTAGGCCCTCTTTGTGGGAGATTCTAAGTCCTCTTGATTTAAGTAAGGCTCTAAGAGAACAAATTTGAAAATTCCTCTGGTATGATGTTGAATTACTCATGATAGAAAAGAGAACTGCTGCTAGTGATGGTCAATATTCTTGAGGCAATTCTGTCACAGGGGATTGCCATGCCTTAACAAGCACAAGACTGCCCTCATATTTAAGAAATTGTCAGCTGCGCTAGTGACTCTTAAATGACCGCTGCATTACCAAGTTCATGAGAGGCTAAGGCCATTGTCTACACCCATGGGTTGTCAGAGTCTGGAAAGTGGGTAGGGGAGCCTTCAGACTAATATTAGGGAAGTCACCCTGATTGAGAAGCATCGGATGTTCTACAAACCATTTCCACTCCCTTCACAAAGTTGTAGACTGAATGTAAAGCAAAGAACGTAAAGGAGGTAGACTGATCCTCAAGTCGGGATGATTGGGGGCTAACACTACTACCTTTTGAGGGATTTTCATGTTGTGGGTTCCGGGATCCCTTTTTAGACACCGACTGTGGGTATTCCCTTTTCCTTCTTGACTGTTGGCCACCAGTCTATGTGGTTGAGAACAGAAAATGGTGAAAATAGTTCAAACAGTCAAATATGGGAAGGATTAGCAACCTGGGATCAGCTGCAGAGAGGCAGATGGATTTTATTGGTGTGAATGAGGATTACATTTGAACCTTGGTGAATGAGTTGGAGTTTCCAGAGTGAATGTAAATCATTGGCTGAGAGCTTAAGATACTGGGATGCCTCGTTTGCATTGAGAGTCATTCCAGGTATTCCAGGTGCTTGGTAAGTGAGTTTTTATCAAGATAAAGGAAGTTAAACCTGTATCTTCAATTGTAACATTCCTCAGGTACAGAGTGTGGGATTAGGATTCCCCTTATCAGGCAGAAAGGAGGGATCCCTAATGGAAAGGTAATGTACCATTTAGTGCTGACCTCAGGACTTTCCGGTCAGGAAGGACTGCATCCTTAGCAGCAGGGTTTTCCAACACTTTGAGATATTTTAATCAGTAAGTCCATCAATAGGTCTATGTCCTGAAAATATTTAACCTATGTTTGTGATTTTATATAGAATCTTCACTTTATAAACAGTGTGTTGAAAATAACAGAAGTTTGGTTGAAAATAAGTTACTTCTGAGGACTCAGCCTTAAGCAAGAAGTTTACACTGTACCCTCTAATGCAAAAGGAGCATTGTGGAAGAGATTATAGAAATAATGTAGGAAACAGAAGATAGGATTGCAATAGGTCATCTTCTGGGCATTTGCAATTACTACCATCACAAAGTTAGAACAGTTATTGGTGCCTACACAGTGTCTGCATGCTCATAATTGAGAATGAGAGAGACTAAAGATTTCTATGACAACCTTCCTCCCAAATAAGAGAAACAGTCCAGGTAGGAAGCTATTGAGGAAAGTCCTTAAAAATTGTGATACAGATGCTAAAGTGTAACTCTTCAAAGCTGATGGCTTCCAATGTGGGAAGTGTGTTTATTGAGAGGACTCACTTATCTTTACAGGACTGGCCACTGGTAATTTGACCATGCTCCAGTCAGTTTAGTGGAACACAAATTGAACTTGAGGTGCTTTTACATCTTTCTTATTTTCTTTTTCTTTGGGTGTGGGTCCACAAGGGTGGGAAAGTGGACCTGGGAGGAATGTAAGGGAGTGTGATCACAGTTCAGCATATGAAATTCCCAAATAATTAATAAAAATATTATGTTGGTGAAAGAAAGGAAAATGTCTGTTGGTGGCTGATGACATGGACAAGTAGATAAAAAAGCTTGCTGGCAAACTTAAGGACTTGAATTCGATTCCTAGGATCTACATGGTAGAAGAAAAGAACAGACTCACCCATGTTGTCTTCTGACACTGCTCTATAAATACATACACCCACATTTCTGTTTATGAAACTCAGTGACAAAAGATCACTGTGGAATCTCAGGTAGGAATACATCTGAATCCATAACTGATATCAAATGTAGTTCTCTTTAATGCTACCATAATGAACAATGGATATCATAAGGATTAACTGGCTACAGAATTACAGGAAAGAATCAATAAAGGTTGAGTTCAGTTTTTGGACTTGTGGTAAACCAATGAAGAGAGCCTCATGAAATCTCATTTTTATCATATGTTGCCATTCTCCAGAGAATGGGCAATTTGAAAAGTCAATATATAGTATTTATTTTACTTTCAACATGACAAAATAAAAATTTAGCAAGAATTATCCAGGGTGAAGAGATAGAGCTTACCAATTTTGAGCAGTACACACAATATAGAGGTATAATTTCTGGTGATGTAATTTATTTTTCGTAATCCATGTTATGAAAAAATTGTAAGCATTTGAATTTTTTGAGTTACTTCTCCATGAATGATGAGGGATCCTGCAAAATACTGTAAACAATCCTAAATAATTCTTTCTCCATGGAACATTATATGCCCACTGTGAAATGCTTGATTCTTTGATCATTTATTTTGTTTTATTATTAATGAATTCAATGAGTTATTATCTCTACCAGATTGAATCTCCTTACAATCAGATAAAATTCAAGTATTGTAGTAGAATACTTCAAAGCAATGTAAATCTTTGGCACAAGGCTCCTTAAACATTAACAGCATTAAATTTTTCAACAGAGTTCCTACTCTCAAAATCTCAAGTCATACTAAATATTAAAATATTTTTCCTCTTCTTACTAATTTTTGTACCAATTTATAATTTTGCTTGAAAAAGATTATCTCTCTTTGGCTCAGGCTGGCCTTGAAACCATGAAAATCCTCCTGCATCCACCTCCAGGCTACAGTGATTATTAGCTATGGTGATTTAAATGAGAATGGCCTCAGCAGCTCATATATTAGAATGATTGTTCTGGAGTTGGTGGAACAATTGGGGAAAGTTAAGAGTCCTTGTATTTTTTGGAGGTATTGTGTCACTTATGTTGAGCGTGGAGGTTTAAAAACTGACATCATCCTGAGAAACTCTCCTTATTGTGTCATGCTTCTTCCAGATATAAGCTTTCAGCTACTTCTCCAGTGGTATAGGGGTCTGCTTGCTTGCTACCATTTTCTCAGCCATGATGACCATGGACTCTATAAAACTGTGAGCAAGTCCCCCATTCAAATGCCTTGCTATATAAATTGCCTTGTACATAGTGCTGCTTCACAGCAGTAGAAACCTAACTAAGACACAGGCATATGACATAATAACAGCCAAATTAACTATTATAGTTTTTCTAAAACTCACTGATTTAAATGATGTTTAAGCTAACTATTCCAATTTTCTCATTATATGCTATCTGCATGCATTGAATCAGTATATTGTAAAGCACTTTAAGCCATTACTGTGTTTCAGTTAAATTTTTAAAGAACTAACTAAATTAACTTTAAACAAGAAATACATTTTTCTAAAATATTTTGATATGCTTGTTCTGTGTGGACAAATTTATTTTTTAAATTCATGTTAAACTAATGAAAATAAAAGAAACGAAAGAGATGGTTAGATGGACCTTAGTGTTCTTGGATCATTTCTTTGTAAATTATCTAGCCTTCATTTATTTGGCAGAATTTATGTATATTAAAAAGAAGAGATAACAGTGAAAGCCAATGATTCAAAACCTCATGATGTAGAGAACCAGGTTAAATGAGATAATATTATTGTTTGACCTTTAAATATTCGTTTTTGAGAAAATATAACTATTCTACATTGAATAAACTATTGACCCTTTTCCCAAATATTCTTCCAAACTAACAGAATCCTTGCAAGTGGATGTATGAGTGATAGCATCACAAACTCATAAGAATGGTAAAGCAGGGATGAATGGCATATTCATAATGGAATAAGATTGTTTATACATAAAATCTTTAATTTCACTCATGATATAGCTTCTGCAATTGTTTTGTTATGATACCAACATCATCCTGAGAAATGTGTCATTTTTTGAGAGTAGTTATCCCAGATGTTGAAATAGAGGGAGATATCAAATCAAATTTTTAAGATAAATAATTTATCTTTCTTTTTTGATAATTCTTGAATGTTTGATATCTCTAGCAGAAATTCCACCCATTCCACCTTCTCATCACACGTTCACACGTGCACACGCATTATTTTAAAATCAGTGAAACAGACATTTATGATTTAGCTTATCAAGTCCTCTGCCCCACATAAACTATTAAAGTGATAGAAACATGATCTCAATAAGGTAAAGAACAATAGACTTGTTGCAGTGGACTAGCGAAGCCTGGAGCCATCCACCCTACTCAAACAACTGAAAGCAGAAAAAATTGTCTTCTCCAGGGAAGTGTACAGTAATTGGTGATTGATTCAGTATCAAATGGTCATCCCTGAAAATGAACATACAAGTAACATTACGTAGACTAACTAAGTTGCATATAAATAAAACATACATATTTTGAAATATATATGTATATTCATATATATATATATATATATATATAGCAACAATTAAAGAAAAACAAGACCATGGATTTGAAAGAGAACAAAAAGTAGTACACAGTAGGAAGATTTGGAGGTGGGAATATGATGTCATTTTATTAGTCTTTAAAAAAAGGCGCAATTTAAAACAAACAAAAATGTAATTGCAGAGTATAGTTCTCAAACTTGTTTCCAGTCCATAGAACTCCAGGAAAAAATACATTTTCTTTACCTTATTTTGAAGCTATTTCAGGATTGAAATCCTTGTCGTATTATCTATAAAACACCACTTGGGAATAGGTAAACTTGAATTTGCTAGAGGGCATTCAGTCAATATAGAAAGTAGACACAGTATGTGTTTCAGCTGCTAACCATAACTTTACTTTTTTTTTTCTTCAGGGTTTCAAGCAAATTGAGACAAAGTTTCCCATTGCTGAAAACAGTTTAATTTCTCTTACTTGATCTTTCTCAAGGCAAAGTTTTTTGCAAAGTCAGAAACTTAAAAAGGACACCAATGATTTCACCAAACACACACATGGATGTTTTAGAAACCTAAATATTATAATGCATAAGCAGTAAGATCCAAATCAGCTTGTGCATGATATATCTATACAAAAACTCCCCAGTTCTTTTCATATGCAAATTATGCATTTCCATATTGAACTGATCAGATTTGCATGAACGATATTGACTTGTTTTTTATGCACTCCTGGTTATGAAGTCAAGCAAGAATGTCTAACCAGTTATGTCAGATGAAATCTGTCTGTAAACACATCAGATCTGGAGGCCAACAGGAGGTCATGATTAATCTCACTGTCTTTATCAGGGTCAGTGAGTAGGAACTACAGTAAAATTAATCAGTTTGTGGGCTCTTCAACTGGTGCTTTGATAGATGCGGTGCTTTTTACCATATGGCTCAGTTATATTTTCTGATTCAGGGTGCTTCAGAAGCTGAATCAAGATATTGATCCAGATAGAAATCATTTCAAGTTCTTATGGGGGAATACCTACTGCAGGCTCCCTAAGGTTGTATTGTAGGCTGTATTCAGTTATCAAATGCTGTTGAACTGTAGGCTCCACTTCTTCCCTGGCTATCAGTCAAAGAATCCTTTAAAATTGTTTTCGGTTTTGATTATTTTTATTTATCTATTTATTCAACGTTGTTTCCTTTTTGTCGCTCTGTTCTCTTTATAGGCTCTTTGCATTATGGCAGGCCATATAATTCTATAATAGTGTAAAAACAGGATTTCAACCGAAGTGTGCAGCATTAAAGGATAAATATATTTTCAAGGTAATCTTGGAAGTATTACGTGATGCTTTTGCTTATATTATTTATATCTCACTGCAATGACTTATTTGAATCTCTTAAGAGGTTTTTATATTATGTTGAATTGCTTCCAAATAGAATATTAGTGTATGGTTCAATATTAGAAGATTGTTTTAATAACAATGTACTAGATGACATTGGAAAATGTAGTAACTACATATATATATATATATATATATATATATATATATATATATATATAT
>CAJQZJ010032058.1:2523546-2555467 GCA_907164525.1 Lophiomys imhausi | reverse complement strand
ATATATATATATATATATATATATATATATATATATATATATATATGTGACTAACAGTGTCCAAGCCACCTCCAAAATTCTTCCTCATTAAGGAAGCTGAAGTTTACAACAGAGGGAGACCACTAAAGAAAGCCGTAACAAATTAAAATGCAAAGCTGTTGAGCCTGGTCCCAATGTGTATCTACAAGACACTTCTGCTTCTACTTTGGAAGAAGAAACAGAAAGACTGTAAGAGCCAAATGAACAGGAAGTTAGCTGAGAGATTAGGTCTCCTAATAATATCAGAAGCTAAACCCATAAGGCTCACCAATATGACTGCCTAAACATGAGCTGAACAACGATGACACCAACAGATACCACAGAGTGGGCAGTAAAAAGCCCGTAAGCCCTCAACTCTACACAAAGAGCAACAGGGCACCAAGAAATTCTGAGAGCGGGAGAGATAGTCTTCTCTAGGGAAGAGCAAGAAATTAGTTATTCGATACCAAATGGTCAGCACTGAAAACATACATAGATGTAGCATTATACAGACTGATCATATTACATTTAGGAATAAAGATATTATTCCAGACATAAATGCATAATTTGATGTTTATTTTTAGCTAATATTATACATGTAGTATTAATTCCTGAAAAAAGCCACGAATTTGAAGGAAATCAGAGTTATATTTGGGAGGCTTTGAGGGAGGAAGAAAAAGAATAAGAAAGAAAGATTGTAATTATATTACAATCTCAAAAAATATTGGTAAAAAGCAAAACAACAAAACAATCAAATGTATGTTCTTTTTGAACTATTTACCATTTTTTCATTTTAATTTTGCTAACTTTTAAAGTCATACCAATGATATTTAGGTTTTATATGTATAGTAACTTTGAGCTATCAGTTGGATTATATTTTAGTAATATTTCAAATTTGCTGCATATAATATTAGCCAAAATATACTTCAAATTATGAATTTATATCTGCAATAAATTTTCTTTAATTTTTAGCATTATTAGATAAGAATTTTAAGATTTTACAGCCAGATAAATAAATTTTAAAAACTTAATGAGCATAATATATATTCAAATATCTTAATTTGTTTCATACCCAGCAATCATACAAACATACATTTGGTTATTTAATTTTCTGAGTTAAAAACTGAGACATATAATTCTATGTCATGTCACAAAAAAACAAAAAATACACTGGAACTAGATCGGTGTTAGGAAATTTGACACAGATAGTTTCCTGTTTACATACACAATCCTCTTAGAAATACTTTTCGAATAGTTTCTTAAGTTACTTTCTTGTATTTATGTGTCATTTTCCTCACAGTGAAATTGCAGTAAATTTTACTAAACTCAGCCCATTCCTGAGGAAAAAAAGGACAAAGAAACTAAATGTAAAAATCAATAGCTTTAGTGTTTCCAAGTTATAACTGAACAGAAATTGTCCTGTTGGGCATGTGTTTGAATCTCAATGACAAATTGGGTTGCAAGGATATGAGATCATAAAATCATCTTCTTCCTGCTTCATCTTCTACTACCATATAATCAACATTTTTTCCCTATCATCTCAGTACTTTAAAGAAAATAAGTAAAAGTATTTGTGTTAATTCTTTTTTTCACTGTTCCAGAACAGAGACTTCAGATATGACTCATGGACACATATCTGGAATAAATAAAAAACAAACAAACAAAAAACAAATGGAAATTACATTTGGTTTTTAAGAAATATGTAGTTTAAGGTGTTTCTTTTTTTCCCCCCAACAGCTCTCCCTTTCAGTCCAAAAAATGGTTCTTTTTCTTATAACTATAAATACAATACAAAACAACAGAAATAAATAGGCCACAATTATAAGAGTTATATGACTTAACATACATTCCCAATGTCCAGTCTATATGTATTTGGCACCTGACTTTAACCTTCTACTGTCTAACCATCTCCATGTGTTTAAAGTCCTATATCTAACTCAGCTTTCATACTAACTTGCCTCATAATTTTAAAAATATCTTCTTAGATCCAGAACACCCTCTTGATTCCTAAACAACTCAAAATTTAACTATGAGACTCTAGGTATCTATTCTTCAACCACCTCAGAGACCTGAGAGGGATAAATATATCTGATTATATAGGAAGTGCAGGGCCTGCAGCTTCCAAAACTAAAAAAAAAAAATGACATACCAGTGGCTGCCTGGACAGTTCCCATTTTCTCTCCATACATTACAGCATCAATCTTCAGGCATTTGGCCCCATTTCTCTGACAGACATTGATTGTAGAGCAGGAATTATGAAGAACTTACCTACCCTGTCTTGGCAGAGCTAGGCTGTCGACTTATCTGCTTCCAAGTTTTGTCTTTTTTGGACAGAAGTCTGTCTACAGTTGAAGCAAAAAACTAAAAAAAAAAAAAAAAAAGAGGGGGAGGGGGAGGGGGGGGGGGAGGGGGAGGGGGGGGGAAGGGGGGGACTAGACGGGGGAGTAGGGAGGGGATTGTGATTGAGATGTAACTTGAAGAAATAAAAAATAAATTATAAAAAAAGAAATATGTAGTTAACAATATAGGAGGTGTTTGAGGACACAACATACTTGTTTTTGGTTTTTGCCTCTACTGCCATTTCCTTGCACTAAGATCTATGTGGAATTGGAAATTACTCTTGTCTGAATTCTGAATGAGGTTACTTTCTTTGTCATATGAAACACTCCTATTGTCATCAATAACTCTGATGTTTCAAACAGTATGTGACTTTTTTTTTCTGCTACTGGGAGAGATAGATTCATCATTGGTCTTCTGTTGTTCACATCTTTAGATTTATAAACTTGCCCTTTTTTATACACTATGTGCAACTAGGGACTAAAACCTTTTCTCCTAATTTTGGGGAGACTCAGAACAGATAAAATATCCCCCAAAGCTACTAAATTAAACATGGTGATGGCCAGGTGGTTGGAACCTTTCCAAATTAAGAGAGCATGTAGTAAATTACAGAATTGGAGGTATGAACCAGGAAGGGACAAAACTGTGTGAGGAAATAATATACAACAAAGTACACACTTTATTGGATACCACTAAGACAGGGATCTACGATGGCAAATTCTGCAACTGTCTTCTAGGGACAATGACAGAAGGCCACTGTACAGAAAGGAATAAGAAGATAGACTTTACTGGACTACACATTGAAAAACAGTCTTATGGTTTAGATGATGTGGATCAGCCCTGAAATGGAGGGTTCTTGATGGAAAAACCCCATATGCCAGCAGTGGTTCTTAGATCAAACAGCAAAAGGTTTTGTCTTACCTAGGTGGATAAGGTAGTGAGGGATACATAAAATGTTTGAAAATATCATTCTCGATAAAAGCTTACACAGTTAAAGCAATTAGATGTGTGAGAATTTTATTTGAAAGCTGGAAGAATTGGTTCAGTGATTAGGAAAAGTTAAATATCAGGTGGCCAATTTTAGGTCACATGATGCCACCTTTGACTCATTTATGTAAGACAACGTTTTGTATTCAAAAGTTCTCCATAAATTTTTTTGAAGCTACAAGCTTTAAAAAAATGGTATTTCATATATTTCTTGATGTAAGGGGGCTAAAAAGTAGCATGTGGGATGTAGATTCTGATGGTTTCTGAAAGAAAATCCAGCCTGGCTTTGAATTCATACATGTATCTGGCCCATTGTGACTAGAAGGTCTTGTTTCCATCTGGCTCTTAACATTTTTTTTTTCTGCCTCCTCTTCCACAGAGTTCCCTAAGCCTTCTTAGGAGGGATTTGATGGAAATATTCCATTTTAGACTGATTATGCCAAGGTCTCTAACTCTCTGCATATTGTCTAGCTGTGGGACTCTGTATATGCCCCATCTTCTGTAGGAGGAAGCTTCTTTGATTGTGGCAGAACAAGGCACTGATCTATGAGTACAGCAGAGCATCATTAGAAGTCATTTTATTGCTATGTTCTTTAATAAAACAGTAGTACTTGTTCTTATCACAGGTCCTTGGGATATCTGGTTTAGGGTCATGGTAACCCAAGCAATAGCAGGTATGTGTTTCATCTTATGGCAATGGACTTAAGTCAAATCATATATTTGTTGGTTACTCCCACAGGTCTGTTTTACTATCTTACAAGCAGGACCCATTGTAGATCAAAGGGTTTGTAGCTGGCTTGGAGTTCACATTATCCCTTTGGTTCTATGCACACTGGCAGGATTTGCTGAAGGAATCAGAGTCAGGCGGATCATGAGTTTGAAGCAAACCTGGGCTTCCCATCTAGCTTTAAGCCCATATCATTTGTTGTTGATTCTATGTCCCGGTAGCTCCTGCCACATCTTGTGATTGCCATTTTTCATAACAGTATCAAATAAGAAAGGTCAAATTCACAGAATTATAAATTCTTGGAATTTATAAAAGAATACAGTAATTATATTGGTTCCATCTGGGCATGAGATAAGACATATAACACATATTATTGATCACCAAGGAATTTGTCTTGAAAGGAGGATAGAAGTAATTCAAGAGAGAATCCCCTGTATTATAGATTGACCTGTGTAATTTTCCCTTAATATAGGTCTGTTGTCATGACTCAGATTTTCAGGCAACTGGAGATCACTATGTACAATGGAGAAAAATATAGGTCCATACATTTATTACTAGAGTATATAGAGTACTACAATCTGTAAGATGGCCTAATAGAAAATTCCATAATATTAATTTGAACAATTATATGGTCCCAAGTATGCAGGCTTTTAAAATAATAGGTTTTTTTCTTATAGGTGAACAATTCAGCAGACTATATGGCACATGTAGAAACACATAAAAACTTTTCGATGCAGATTCCTAAAGTCTTGAAGTGAAACACAAAACTATTTCAGTGAATATTTATTTTACTTCTGATACAACAGGTATGTTTCAGTATTGAGCCATGGAATGAATTCTTATACAGGTGATATATTGACACTAGTGGTTAACAAGTTGGAAAAAAAAAGAGGGAAATGAAGAAAGAAAGAAAGAAAATGTAAAGATTAGTGCTGAAGTGACAACATTCATCAGTAAATTTGTGGACACACCCATGACAGTGGATGTGTGTGTGAAATTATCAGAACACTATGAGAATACTCCCTTTACATTACACTTGAATCATCCATCAAGAGGATCAATCTCTTTTCCAGCTACACCAGTATTGTTCAATATGTTTCTAAACTCAAACATAGGGACAGATATTTATAATCCAGCTATGCTAATGGTTTATGCCACAAAACACCAATTGTTGAATGACTATTTGGGCAGATGTAAAATTAGCATTTGGCACAAAATAGGTTAGCACCACAACCCAAGAATGACTCATTCAAGTTCAGCTTGACAAGGGAAATGGACTTCTCAATTGTCCTTACACAGCAGTGGCTAATTGTCAATGGTTGTGTTTTCCCCAAAGTTGCAAGCCCTACACCACACCCACCAAAATCTTGCATTGTAGAACGATAATTTTACATCAGAATTAATGCAAATCTGATTCAGAGTATAACCTATAGTTCAGACAGTACAGATAAGTAGAGGCTCAAACAAAAACACACCAAAACAGACAAAATTACACCCTGAGGCAGCTGTATGTACTCTCTTCTTGTCATTTCTATGGATTTTATTGGTTTCCCAAACACTGTCTCTCATCCTGTGAAAGATGTCCTTCATTCCTTTGTTACTTTGTTTCTTTATCCTCACATTTATTCTTTCATTTCTTTCTTAATCCCTTCTTTTAGTTCATTGTTTCTTTTCTTTTTTTTTAAATCTGGTTTATAGAAATACTAAATTTAAATTGTTTCAACATGCAACTACTCAGGGTAAAATTTGGAAGTTTTATCTCATTACACACATAAACCAAAGATGGTGATGTAAACTATTTTCTTGATATGGTAAGTATTATATTATGTACATGCCACCTGCCATGCTAAAAATGGTGGACCATCATGAAAATGAAGACATACTTCAGACAGAAAATTGTCTGTACACTAATATTTGTTGTTTACATTGGTGTATCCAAAATATTTGATCTAATAAGTAAGTTGTTTTATTGCTAAAGGAAATAAGTCAATGGGATAACATTTTTATATGACCTTACTATTGTTATATGCCACATATTCAGATGTAGCTGGTTTTAAAATGATGAGATGAATTATTGTATTATTCTATTATTGAATAGTATAAATAATATCTCTTATATAATTATTACCTATACCATGCAATAAATATTTCAAACCATTAATCAGTAACTGATATTTTTTTCTTCCATAATCTGAGATTCAGGGGAAAAATCAAAGTTTGTCTTCATCCTCCAAGTATTTGATCTAATGTTTTAAGTTCTATAAAAGAAATAGCATCATTTAAAACAAAAATTACAATCACAATTATATTATGTTATAAAATCAGACTCACAAATGGCATTTTGAATGACTTATTATACCAAATCAATAGAAAAGTAAGATAGAAAATATTTAGTTGCACAGAAAGATACTGGTGATCTCAAAAAGGCACAAAGATAAAGAAATACTGAATATTCAATATTTTTGCCATCTCCTACTACTGACAGCAACAGTTGTACAAACAGGAAGTCACTTTAGTAATAATTACTCTAGGTGAGAACTGTTAATCTATGTTAAACATCAGTGAGTAAATTTCTAAGGACAAAAATATGTATTTATAACCAGGTGTGGTGAGGCATGCCTTTAACCCCACCACTCAGGAGGCAGATGTAAGTGTATCTCTGTGAGTTTGTTACCAGCCTGGTCTACAGAGCAAGTTCAGGGTAGTCAGGGCTTGTTACACAGAAAAACCCTGTCTTAGAACCTTGAAAAATATTTTCTTAAGAATGACTAATTACGGAGGCGGGCCAAGATGGCGGCGACCTACACTGACGCATTTTGAACGCTGGGGGGAAAAAGAGCCATAAAAAAACAGAGTTATTGGGCACTGTGCAAAAACCCGAGGGGCTAGACCCCCCCCCCTTTGGGAACACTCACAGCTCCCAAGGGACTGTTAAAAGTCCCAGGGCAAGGATCTCCCCATCTCTCACAGACACGGAAGCCACTAAACCCGGGATTCGGGAACTCCCATTTGGAGAGGCACCTGGCAAGATCAATCCCAACTTACAGCAGGCAGAATCAGGTTCCATTTGGCCATAGATCGCTGGCCTATTGGGCTCCCCACACACCAGGTTGAACTTATACCCACTTAAAAAACTTTGAGAGATAGTGGAAGGCTTAGCAAGGAACAAAGAGGGGGCTCAGCGGGTGGTCCACAGCCGCTCCTGAAGCAGAGGGCAGGAGGTTCCGAGAGAGTGCGGGAAGCTGGGAACACAAAGGCGGGCGGGAGGGGCCGAATCCCGCACACTCATGGTAGCACAGCAGGGGACGGAGCACGGCTGGCAGGGCCAAAACCCCGCGAACCCACAGCAGGTCATCTGGGGAGAGAGACAGGCGTGGGCGGGGCCAGGGATCCATGCACCAATTGCTGAGCTGCTGGGACGAGAGGTCCACACAGGCAGCCGGAGGATCCGGGGCTTGGGGTACCCATAGGACCCGTGGCAGCACAGACAGGAAGGGAATCAGGCACAGAGTCCAGCCCTGTGGCGAGAAGCCTAGAGAGAAACCAAAAATCGGGACCATAGCTGTATCCTGGAAAATCAAGACATATTAGGTGTGGAGCCAGACCCTGTCAGCCTCCGTGATGACAAACAAAGCCCACAGAATCTGTGCCTGGGCAAACAGGCCCATACCATCAGAACCATTACAGGCTGATAACTCAGAGTGCAACATAGGGAAGTCTAAATTGGGAGCAGTGAAACAATCCTGGTCCATTACTCACAACCTGGGAATAGGCTGCACCAGCTCACAGTGCCTCAGGCGATTAAAACCACAGTGACCTTGAAATCACCCTGTAAGCAACGACAGATAGCCAAGTAACTCCTCCGCTGCACCAAATCATCCACTGTGGTTCCAAGCACAGAAAACAGACAGCTAAATGCATCCAATGGCGAAAGGTCAAAAAAAAAATAGAAATCAAGGAATTATGTCTCCAACAAAGCAGAATCATCCTAGCTCATCCAATTCGGATGACCACACACCAAAAGAAACACATGAAAACATTGACAATTCTGCATTATGGAAAGTGATAGAGTCCCTGCAAGAAGAACTTAAATCTATGAAGGAATTCAAAGAAGCCACAATTCTACAAATCAAAACAAGGAACAACACCATTAAAGAGCTCCAAGCCAAGATGACAGAGCTTGAACAGGAAAAGGAAAAAGCCATGAAAGATTTTCATACAAAAACAAGCAAGCTGGAGAAGGAAATGTACAAAACGAACAAAACCATACAAGACATGAAAATAGAAATAGAAACAATAAAGAAAACACACTCAGAGTTAAAAGAGGAAGTGGAGAACCAAGGGAAGAGAACAGGAACTACAGATGTGAGTATCAACAATAGGATGCAAGAGATGGAAGACAGGATCTCAGGCGTGGAAGATTCAGTGGAAGAAATCAGTACAACATCCAAAGAAAATGAGAAGGCTAAAAAATCTCTCACTCACAACATCCAAGAAATCAAGGACTCAATGAAAATATGGAATCTAAAAATTATAGGTATAGAGGAAAGAGAGGACTCCTGACTCCAAGGTCCAGGAAATATCTTCACAAAATCATAGAGGAAAACTTCCCAAACCTGAAAAAAGAGATGCCAATAAAAATCCAAGAGGCTTACAGAACACCAAACAGATTAGACCAGAAAAGAAACTCCTCTCACCACATAATAATTGAAACTCCAAATGTACAGAACAAAGAAAGAATATTAAAAGCTGTAAGAGAAAAAGGCCAAGTCACATACAATGGCAGACCCATCAGAATTACACCTGACTTCTCCCTAGAAACATTAAAAGCTAGAAGGGTCTGGTAGATATACTACAAGTCCTGAGAGATCATAGGTGCCCAGCCAGACTACTTTACCCAGCAAAACTCTCTATCAACATAGATGGAGAAAACAAGATATTCCATGAAAAAATCAAATTTAAACAATATCTCCCCACAAACCCAGCCCTACAGAAAATCCTAGAAGGAAAATCCCAACCCAGAGAAGAAAACTCCACCCAAGAAAACAAAGGGAATAGAAAACCCCTCAGCAACTAAACCAAAAGAGGCACAGGACCAACACCTATACCAAACTAATAGGAAATAACAACTCCAAGTCACTAATATCCATCAACATCAATGGACTCAACTCCCCAATAAAAAGACATAGGTTTACAGAGTGGATCCGCAAGCAAGACCCTTCCTCATGCTGTATACAAGAGACACATCTAACTACGAAAGATAGACACTGCCTCAGAGTAAAGGGCTGGGAAAAGGTTTTCCAAGCAAATGGACCCAGGAAGCAAGCTGGAGTAGCCATCCTAATATCAAACAAAACAGACTTCCAACTGAAGTTAATGAAGAAAGACAAAGAAGGGCACTATATACTCATTAAAGGGAATATTAATCAAGAGGAAATCTCAATACTGAACATCTATGCCCCAAATACAAAGGCACCTACTTTCGTAAAAGAAACACTTCTAAAACTTAAAGTGCACGTCGATCACAACACATTAGTAGTGGGAGACTTCAACACCCATCTCACAACAATGGACAGATCATCAAGACAGAAGACAAACAGGGAAATATTGAGTCTAACAGAGATCATGAAAAAAATGGACCTAACAGATACCTACAGAACGTTTCACCCAAACACAAAGGAATGCACCTTTTTCTCAGCACCCCACGGAACCTTCTCCAAAATCGACCACATAATTGGTCAAAAGGATAGTCTCAATAGGTACAAGAAAATTGAAATAACACCTTGTATCTTATCAGACCACCACGGAATAAAGCTGGTCTTCAACAGCAAAAGAATCAACAGAAAGAATACACACACATAGAAATTGAACAGCTCCTTACTGGATGACCACTGGGTCAGGGAAGAAATAAAGAAGGAAATCAAAGACTTCTTAAAATCCAACGACAATGAAGACACAACATACCCAAACCTATGGGATACATTGAAAGCTGTGCTACGAGGAAAGTTCATAGCACTGAGTGCTTTCAAAAAGAAAAATGTGACAGCTCATATTAGTGAACTAACAACTAAACTGGGTGAATTGGAAAAAAAAGAGACAAACACTCCCAAGAACAGCAGAAGACAGGAAATCATCAAACTTAGAGCTGAAATCAACAACTTAGAATCAAAGAGAACTATACAAAGAATCAATGAAACCAAGAGTTGGTTCTTTGAGAATATCAACAAAATACACAGACCCCTAGGCAAATTAACTAAAAGGCAAAGGGAAAGAACACAAATCAACAAAATCAGAAAAGAAAAGGGAGAAATAACAACAGACATTGAGGAGATCCAGAAAATATTCGGGCATTACTTTAAAAATCGATATTCCACTAAATTTGAAAACCTAAGAGAAATGGAAAATTTCCTCGATAAATTCCACCTACCAAAACTAAATCAAAATCAGATTAACAGCTTAAACAGCCCAATAACACCTAAGGAAATAGAAACAGTCATTAATAATCTCCCAACAAAAAAAAGCCGAGGGCCAGATTGCTTTAGCACGGAATTCTACCGGACTTTCAAAGAGGAACTAACACCATTACTTTTCAAACTCTTCCACCACATAGAAACAGAAAGATCACTGCCAAACTCATTCTATGAGGCCACTGTCATTCTGATTCCTAAACCACACAAAGACCCAACAAAGAAAGAGAACTTCAGACCAATCTCCCTCATGAACATAGATGCAAAAATACGTAATAAAATACTAGCAAACCGAATTCAATAACACATCAAAAGTATCATACATCATGATCAAGTAGGCTTCATCCCTGGAATGCAGCGATGGTTCAATATACGAAAGCCTATCAATGTAATTCACCACATAAACAAGGTGAAAGAAAAAAAACACATGATAATCTCGCTAGATGCAGAAAAAGCATTTGACAAAATCCAACACCCCTTTATGCTAAAAGTTCTGGAGAGAACGGGCATACAAGGTCCATACCTAGAAATAATAAAGGCAATATACAACAAGGCAGTAGCCAACATCAAATTAAATGGAGAGAAGCTTGAAGCATTTCCTCTAAACTCAGGGACAAGACAAGGATGTCCACTTTCACCATATCTCTTCAATATAGTACTTGAAGTCCTTGCTAGAGCAATAAGACAACTAAAGGAGATCAAAGGGATAAAAATTGGAAATGAAGAAGTCAAATTGTCCCTATTCGCAGATGATATGTTAGTATACATAAGCGACCCCAAAAACTCCACCAAAGAACTCTTACAGCTGATAAACAACTTCAGCAAGGTGGCTGGATATAAAATTAACTCAAAAAAATCAGAAGCCCTTCTTTATACAACAAACAAATATACCGAGAAAGAAATAAGGGAAACAACCCCCTTCACAATAGCCACAAACAACATAAAATACCTGGGGGTAACTCTAACCAAGCATGTAAAGGACCTATATAACAAGAACTTCAAGCCCCTGAAGAAAGAAATGGAAGAGGCCTTTAGAAGATGGAAAGATCTCCCATGCTCATGGATAGGTAAGATCAACATAATAAAAATGGCTATCCTACCAAAAGCAATATATAGATTCAATGCAATTCCTATCAAAATACCAACACAATTCTTTACAAACCTGGAAAAAGATATTCTCAACTTCATATGGAACAACAAAAAGCCCAGAATAGCTAAATCAAGCCTGTTCAATGAAAAAACATCTGGAGGTATCACCATCCCAGATTTCAAGCTGTACTACAGAGCAACAGTAATAAAAACAGCATGGTACTGGTATAGAAACAGACCAGTGGATCAATGGAATCGAATTGAAGACCCAAACATGGATCCACACACCTATGGCCAACTAATCTTTGACAAAGAAGCCAAAAACGCACAATGGAAGAAGGACAGCATCTTCAACAATGGTGCTGGTCCAACTGGATGTCCACTTGCAAAAGAATGAAATTAGACCCATACCTATAACCTTGTACAAAACTTAATTCCAAGTGGATCAAAGACCTTAACATAAGGCTAGCCACACTAAAGATACTAGAAGAAAAAGTTGGCACAGGTGACAACTTCCTGAACAGAGCACCAACAGCTCAGGACCTGAGATCAACAATCAATAAATGGGACCTCATGAAACTGAAAAGCTTCTGTAAGGCAAAGGACACTATCATTCGAACAAAACGGCCACCAACCGACTGGGAGAAAATCTTCACCAACCCCACATCTGATAGAGGGCTATTATCTAAAATCTACAAAGAACTAAAGAAACTAAATGCCAAGAAACCAAATAATCCAATCAAAAAATCAGAGATGGAGCTAAATAGAGAATTCACAAAGGAGGAATCCCTAAGGGCTGAGAGACACCTGAAGAAATGTTCAACATCCTTAATCATCAGAGAAATGCAACTCAAGACGACCCTGAGATTCCACCTAACACCTGTTAGAATGGCTAAGATAAAGAGCTCAAATGATAGTGCATGCTGGCGAGGGTATGGAGAAAGGGGAACCCTACTCCATTGCTGGTGGGAGTGCAGACTTGTGCAACCACTATGGAGGTCTGTCTGGCGATATCTTAGAAATCTAGGAATAACCTTGCCTCAGGACCCAGCCATACCACTTCTGGGTATACACCCAAAGGACCTCTCATGGTGACATAGGGAAGTCTCCTCATCTATGTTCATAGCAGCCTTCTTTGTAATAGCTAGAAATTGGAAACAACCCAGATGTCCCTCAACTGAAGAATGGATTAAAAAATTGTGGTACATCTATACAATGGAATATTACTCAGCTATCAGAAACAATGAAATCATGCAATTTGCAACCAAATGGATGGATCTAGAGGAGCTCATCCTGAGTGAGCTAACCCAGTCTTAGAAGGATGCACATGGCATCTATTCACTTATAGTAGGATTTTAGCTATATCGTACAGGATATCTGTACTACAACCAACACACCAAAAGGAACATGGATATAATTTTTTTTTATCTTTTTCTTTTTCCTTCTTTTTTTCTTTTTTCTTTTTCCTCTTCCCTTCTCTTTTTCCTCTCTTTTTTTGTTGATTTTCTTTGTTTTTGTGGGTTTGTGTGTTTGTTGGTCTTTTTTTTAGTATTCCCCCGGTAGCAATGAGACACCATCACGGGCAATACTGCCTTGTAGGCCCCCGGTGAATGAAGAGGCTCTTGGCCCTCATATGACTCCTGATCTGTGGTGAGAGAATGTTAGGCAGGGACACTCCACCCCAGAGGAACAAGACGGAAGGGTCAGGGGGTAGAGCATGGGAGGGTGGGGCTGGGAACCGGGAAAAGAGGACAATATGATAAGGATGTAACCTGAAGCAACAAACAAATAAATTTATTAACTAAAAAAAAAAAAAAAAAAAAAAAAGGCAGGGGGCGGGGCTGAAACACTGTGAATGGAATAGAGGATACAGCCATTCGGCCTGGTTTTGCAGACCTCCAGGTGTAGAGAAGATGTAGAGCTAAGGTAAAATACATGAGAATTGTGGTATTGGCCCATGCCTTTGACTTCAGTGGAGACGGGGAGGGGCACCGTAGAGTTGGTGGTCTTATGTATTCTTGAGTCATACGGAGCGGTGTGGTGAGGGTGCATACTCTTGGTCCCACCATTCAAGAAGAGTACACCCTTGGTCCCAGCTCCCAGCACACTGGAGACAGAAATGGGCAGATCCCAGAACTCAGGGTCAGCCTGATGCAGGGCTAACTCTAAATAGAGAAAGACTTCGATCCAGGAGTGGTGGAAGACATCTTTGATCCCTTCAGATGGGAAGCACAGTTCCCTGATCCCAATAATTAGAGTTCAGAGACACACACATGGGATTTGGAGGGACCTAGGTTTGGAGGCTACTTACAAAAGGCCTTCTTGATGCAGGAAGATTGTCCTTTGGGATCTCAAAATATATACACTAGAGCTGGTTTAACTCCAAGGTGACAGAATGATTTCTTCTTTAACCCGGATTGAAAGATAACACTTTGTATGTTTTCAGAAGGCCAAATTTGCTTCAGGAGAAGTACTACCTTGCCCCCCCCCACTCCCCCTCCAAAAAAAAAAAAAGAGGGCAATTGTCCTTGAGTTGGGATTGGGGCAGGGCTCTGTTCTTATCGTTCCAGGAGAATCGAAGCGTCCATTAGGGGAGCACGGGGACGGCTGGACAGCGGAATCCTCAGCAGAGAGCAGAATCAGGCACCAAGGAGGACGAGTGACCCAGTTGATTCTGCCTGGCAGACTTCCTCAATAGATGTCTCCATCGGGGGCCTGCAACCACCACAGCAATCCAATGTCACTTGGACCGCTCAGCTCTACACAATGCCCCGGCAGGAACCTCAGTGAAGCCTGCAAGATCAGGTTCTGCCTAAAAACCCCTTAGGTCATCTAAACAGCTGAGAACAGAAGGACTGAACATAAAAGGAGTGTATTAACATTTTTAATCATTTTTCCCATTTGGGTTAGGGCCCCAAACAGGTCTACTACGACCCAAATCAGCAGGAAGTCACTTTAAGAGAGCGACGTCCCATGCCCAGTGGATGGGGAAGGTGTTTCTCCACCCTTCTTTTAGGTTATTTCAAGGATAACTGAAAACTCTGATATGTAGGGGAAGAGACTACAAGCTGATAAATGGTCCTGTCTTAATGGGTTTTGGAGGTTAGCCCCAGGGAATTCCTACTTTTCCTTTTCTGTATCCTTCTTCCTCTTCTATGTAGGAGTGCATGGGCTTGAGAAAAATGAGATATAGACATAGCACAGGAAGGTCCAAGAAGAAGGGGCAGATTATTGAATATGCCCTTATACCTTTGTATATTGATACAAAATTAGTAGTTTATTTGGCTAAAGTGGTATTGACCATTGTTTATTGTGCAAAAATAAGGTTGTATTGGATTACATCGGTATTGATCTTTGTATATTGATACAAAATTAAGATTATAATTGGCCACAATGGTATTGACCCTTGCATATGGACGTAATATTAATATTATATTGGGCTACATAGGCATTGATCTTGGTATATTGATACATAATTAAGAGTATATTTAACCACAATTGAATAGATCTTTGTATATTGATACAAATTTAAAGGTAATGCTTCCTAATGGTATCATACCTAGAGATACTTAAAAATAAAATGTGAAGCTCTGACCTCTTGATTCCAACCGTCTAAAACGGTCTAGGATAGTTAAAACAAACTCCTAGTCATGCAAACATGTCACTTTGTTAGCTACTATGACAGTCTATCACAGATATTCTCTAAACTACCCAGTAATCAAGTTGCTAAGAGACAAGCTACATTTGCTTATCTAAATACAAGAGATGGATAGGGCATCTTCAAACACCCCAAGAGATCTGCAGAATATGGCATTCAAAGATGTTATCTTAAATCAAGATTTTTTTTTATATCGAGACATATCAGCGCCTGACAGCACCCCCTATTCTACTCCAAGTAGAAGATAAGCATCGAAGAACCTCCACTGTAAGATGGTTGAATTAGTGGCAAGCCTTTCTCTTGGCATGAAAAAACCCCTTGCACCAACTGCAGACAGACTGCTGTCCAAAAAGTACAAAACTTGGTAGCAGGGAAGTCGACAGCCTAACTCTGCCAAGACAGGATAAGTAGGTCCTTCATAATCCCTGCTCTACACCAAATGTCTGTCAGAGAAACAGGACCCAAAGGCTGAAGATTGATGCTGGAATGTATGGAGAGAAAATGGGAACTGTCCAGGCAGTCATTGGTATGTTCTTTCTTAGTTTTGGAAGCTGCAGGCCCTGCACTTCCTATGTAAGCATATATATTTATCCCTCTCAGGTCTCTGAGGTGGTTGAAGAATAGACAGCTAGAGTCTCATAGTTAAATTTTGAATTGTTTAGGAATCAAGAGGGTGTTATAGATCTAAGAAGATACTCTTAAAAGTGTGTTGCAAGATAGTATGAATGTTGAGTCACATATAGACCTTTAAACTCATGGAGTTGGTTAGATAGTAGAATGTTAAAGTCAGGGGCCCAATATCTATAAACTGGACATTGGGAAGGTATACTGGGCCATTTAACTCTAATAAATGTGGCATATTTATATCTATTGTTTTGTATAATACTTACTGTTATAAGAGAAGGAACCATCTGTTTGACTGAAAGGGGAAACTTCTGGGGGGAAGAGGGTGGAAGGACGGGATAGGAAGGGGGAATAGGGAGGGGTTTGTTACTGAGATGTAACTTGAAGAAAAAAATAAAGTATTTAAAAAAAAGAATGACTAATTACAAATAAATAGATAGATAGATATGTAAATAAATAAATGACTTCACAGTGAAAAATTCTGACAAGAATCTTATCATCAACATGCTCCAGCTAACATCTTCTATAGTAAGAAATAACAATGACGTTATTAAACTGCCTGACACACCAAACAAACAAATAAAACCAATGACTACAGTTGTATGTGTATAAAAGTGAGTATCTCAATGTAGCTTAAGAAAATAGTAAGATGAAGTAAGAAGATGATAATTAGATTCCCCATGGGCAGCAAGGACAAGGCCCATGGTGAATCCTTCGCTAGTCTCAGCACTCTCGACTCCTGCACTGGGTAGCAAGTTAGACTAAAGGAGTAGATATAAGACAAGCAGATTCATTGCTGACTCAGCACTCAGAAATGAACAATCTGAATAAATATTACTTCAGTCTCCATGTAAGTCTCAGCACAAGAGCTATCAAAGCACCAATCAGGACCATTTGGTGGTAACCCATCTTTGGACATCCCTACATTGATTCTTCTTAGTCTTTATCTACATTTCCATATTCTTCTGGTATATGAGATAATTAGTTCAGAAACCCCTGGCTTGGTGGCTTTAGTATGATTGGTTATCTAGGACTGTCTCAAAGAAGTTATATCAATAAAATTGAGGAGCAATTTATAAATAATCATGAGTACTCAGACTGTGTTATTGTCTTTATCACTCGTTAAATGCAAGTACGAAAAGAGTATGTGGTCTATTTGATAAAATGAAGAGATTTATTCTGTTGCTATACTAGAGACCCATATTATATCTTCTGTTTTCCTTTTGTCCATTACAGAAGTTTCAAAAGGCATCAGTAACAGAACAGACTGTCTAGATTGTCTTGAAGTTTGACTGTTCGTGTGCTCTCCTGAGGTTTGGACAGAAGTAGGAGCAATCTGAGATGACTGCTAAAAGATTGACACTTCTAAGAGAAATGACAGCTCCATCTGTTTCCTTGAGATCTTTTATAAACATCTGCTCTCTAGTACCATAGCTACATAATGGTATGTGGTAGTGTATTCGTGTTTTCATCCTTACAGCTTTGGGATACGGTAAATTGTTTTCTTTCCCTGGCTGGATTGTTACAAACTCAATAGCTCATTAGTGCAGAGTTATTTGTACAACTAATATCTTCAAGAGCAGCCTGAATCACTGGATGCAAAAGTTTGAATGCAGAGGATATTAATACTTCAGTGATAAAGTTATTAACAGTAATAATATTTTTTCAAAATGAATAAGCAACATAACTTTTACTGCTCAATTTCATAGTCTGCAGTTATTTGATAACAACTTATTGGCAAGAAATCATCAATCAGCTTACTGAACTTATCCAAAAACTATGTTTTCTTTTTCCATTTGTGTTTATATTTCTTCAGGAAGACCAATCTTTTCCCTCACTTCGATTGTTAAGTGGCAGCAGACTTTTGTTACTTAAGGAACAGCATTATAAAATGGAGACAATAAAAATATATGGAATCTGCCTATTTGATATGTCTCCTGAGTATATGTATTTATTCATATTATTTAAGGACCCAGGTAATAATTATCCTGGGCCTAAGACTCTGAAAATATGTGTAAATTCCTGGATCACCTAAAATTGATCTGAAAAAAATTAATGAAATATTGAAAGGAATCAATTGTCCAGTTATCAGTGGTGTGTTTGTGTATATGTGTGTGTGTGTGTGTGTGTGTGTGTGTGTGTGTGTGTGTGTGTGTGCGTGTGCACGTGCGTGTGCATGTGTTCTTCCCATCAGGAAATGGACAAGTTGAAAAAGATATCCTACTAATGGTATTTTAGTTTATAAATTTGGGGGGTTTATTTATTATTTCAGGTTACATCTCCATCACAATGTCCTCTTTCCACCTCTTCCAGTCCCGTGCTCCCACCCTCTACCCCTCTCCCTTCCATCCCACTCCCCTCCCTACATATCAGTCCCCTGCCCCAGTTCAGCAGTCATATGAGTGCCAAGAGCCTCCTCATATACTGGGGGAATACAAGGCAACACCACTAGGGCAAAGTGTCTCATTGACAGGTAACAAAGTCTATGTTCCTGTTCCCTTTGATGCATTGGTTGTAGTAAAGTTATCCTGTACTATATGGCTAAAATCCAATTATAAGTGAATAGATGCCTTATGCAGCCTTCTGAGTCTGGGTTAGCTCACTCAAGATGAGCTTTTCTAGTTCCATCCATTTGGCTACAAATTGCATGATTTCATTGTTTCTGATGGCTGAGTAGTATTCCATGACATTCTTTTTCATAAAATTTCACACATTCTATGTTTTGTGTTTGTAAAACAGAAGCTCTTAAAATAAAGTTGATGCATTTAATATTTAGAATTCCAGACACACATAGATATTTTTAGTGTTTCTCTTTTATAAAATAAGAAAGTGAAGCTTTACTGATGCTGATTAGCATCATCTTGGAAAACAATAAGGATATTTTGGTTACAAAAACACATTTTGAGGTTTTTTGTTAACTTTAAGACTTTTGTATATACATATATAGACATATGAATAAATACAATGTTAATAAATATTAGGTATGTAATTAAAACTCAGATATAAATGCAAAAGCATAGAACATGTCTTATTTTCAAATTCCTTGCTTTCTAGACTGACAATATAATTGTCTAAAGATCACAAACAGAAGGTGATATTGCCATATCTCACATAACATGAGGAGTTAAAATTACATTAGAGCAAGATGGCTGTAGCAGGACTATACTATAATTATTTCACATGTACTACTCTTACTAACATAAAACCCATTTACTACAATATGTATGGCTGTTACCCAAAGATTAGTCTCATACATTTTGTGTGTATGAGTCCCAAGATTACACTACCACAATGGTTGAATTACTGACTCATACCATCACATTTCACATTTCACATTCCACAATGAGAAAAATCACCTAATAATCCATTTCTCAAAATGTATTCACATTGTTAAGGAACAAAAGGCTGTATAACTACTATTAATAATTTGAAGGTGATTTATGTGATAATTTTCTTATTTATAAAAGTACACAATACTTTTATTCATGAATAAAACACAACATGAATACTACCCAACACTACTGTGTGTGAATTTAATGAAAAAAAATGTATTGGTGGGCATTTAAAAAAATGATAATGAAAGTAATATTACATCAACTCATATTGGAAAGTTTGTTATATACCTTTTGACTTTTATTTTAGTTGAGACAGACCTGTTTGTAAATATCTGAATCAAAACTAAACAGCAAATGACCAGAAGCTTGGGTCAGCAAGTGTAAGTCTCCCTCCACACCAGGAGTCATAAGCATGTCTAAAAACTGGGTGGGGCTCGGCTGATAGCAGATGATTTTGCGGAGTCATTTCTCCTTCAATTCCAGCTTGACTGTTCCTTGGCTGTGTACATCTTCAGGACTGTAAGTTCTGTCTAACATGTGGTAAACTAAAGATCCAGGGGGAACAGAAGGCAGCTATCCAGAGAAGTTTTCCTCTCAACAATGGGAGAAGCACAAGGGTCCTAATCTTTTCCCACACAAATACTCTGAAGACTGTTTCAAACACGATTGGTGCATGTGTGGTTGTTTGGAATATCAAAACTTAGGAAGGAAGTGCATTGATATACTCAGCGCACCAGGAGGTGTGAAGTAGGTAATAACTTTCTTCCCTTCCCTGCTGGGCTGCCCTTTTCCTCTCCCCATGTCTTTGCTTTCCTTCACTTTTCATTTCCCTTCAAGGCATTCTTACTACAATGTCCAGGATGACTTTGAAATCGTAGGTTCACTCCTCCAGCCTCGGTCTCCTACAAAGCTAGGTCTGATACATCATGTCAATAAAAGTTAGGTATGAATTTTTCAAAAATTCATCTCTTAGATTATTCTCCTCTATTTTTCTCTTTTTATATATATTTAATACTTTTCCATGTGCAAAATCCCCTTACTGAATTCCACAGTGGTCAGTGGGTTCAGGAAGAGAAAGTGAAGCTAGTTAGTAATGTTAGGATTGAACCATCTTAATATTGCATGATTTCATGTACTTCCTAAGGGTTCTGAATTTTTAATATTCATGATCTATAAAAAAATGATTCACTGTGGTGGAGAGAAAAACACAGTGAATATGTAATGTATCATATATGGTTCTGATTTTTGCATTTGCCCATCTCTCTCTCTCTCTCTCTCTCTCTCTCTCTCTCTCTGTGTGTGTGTATGTGTCCTCTCTCTCTGAAATCCTGCAATAGTTCTTCTGTAGAAATGGCTAATTAAATTGTTTAACAGTGTTTGTATTATTGGCAATTGATCGGCAGCTGTCAATCCCCAACCCACCACTACAAATGAGCACACAGAGACCACATGGACCACAACAAGCCCTGCCCCGAATTGAGCAACCCATTCCCATCCAAGATATCTCTTAAATCTATTTCTAAGTAAAGCCCCATATAATATGCATATGTACCCTGGGATCTTTTTCTCCATACTAGGCCTATGTTCCAGGCCATGTGGAGTGACGTTCTTTTCTCCATCCCATCATGTGTGTCCTCCCTCCTGCTCTTTGCTGCTTATCTTCGAGGCTTCTTCCACCCATCTACTGGAGGCTTCCTCTTGAGATTGCTTCTGGCTACTGGAGGCTTCTTTCACCCAAGGCTTTCTGCTTCAGAAACACTCGCCTTAGTCCCCCCTACTTTGCCCAATTTAAGGCCTTAGTGTTTATTCAACCAATTAGAGAATGGTTCAGAAGGAGCGTAACAAGATCTCAGCATTGAAATCAGTCTATCAGAAGCAATGTTATTAGACCTTCCCCAACATTCTTCCTTGAATTTGCTTCCTTCATGATTTGCACAGGCATCCTCATAAATATCTTCTTAATAACATTCACTTCATTGTGACCATTATGAGAAGAAAGAAGAAAGAATATTTTTTATTCGTTCAAGTTACATCTCAATCACAATCCCCTCGCTACTCCCCCCTCTAGTCCCACCCTCCCACCCTCTTACCCTTCAATCCCCCATCCTCTTCCTCCCTTTTTTTTTTGCTATCAGAGTATTAACAATTTCATCATAGAAAAATTAGACCTGAATCATTGTTCCATAATATTTTAATCTTGATATCTCTGGTCTCAAGAGTATTTGTAATTACTTTGAAGGAAATAATAGTAATGATAGGACACTGTTTTAATAGTTAATTACCCCAGGAAGCTTTACAAATGAATCGTATAAATTGCTTATGACATTTTCCCTACCTGTGTAATAAAGGCATAATGACAGAATGTGAAAAATTGACAGTGATAACTATGGAGGTGAAATTTCTTAACGAATATTTTAGATGTAATTTGAACGTGTTTCCAAGGGCAAAAGTATATACATAAAAGTACTTATCTCATAAAATATAGTATATAAAATATATAATATTAATATTTTGTTTAATATAATACTATATGAGTAATATATAGGAATTTATTTGCATGAACACTTATATTTTATATATACATAGATATACATCATATATATGTATAAATAATTGCTTTTTTTAAGTTGGAGGGAAAGGAAACTTGACACTCATAGGTACTACAACCAGTGAGTTGTACTTTAATAAGTACTGAATTATACCCTAGATGGTATTTTTCTATAGTTTATATATATATATATATTTTTTAAAATGTTTATTTATTAATTCAAGTAACATCTCTATCACAGTTCCCTCCCTCCACCACTCCCAGTGCCACCCCACCATCTCCCACATATCCTACTCCTCTGGTGTGAGGTGCTCCACATATCAGCCCCCTCAGTTCAACCATCACATAAGGGCTAAGAGCCTCCTCTTGTTCCACTAGAGTGAACTGTACAACTAGCAGGTAACAAAGTCCATGTTCCTGTTCCTTTTGTCTGTTGATTGTAGGATAGTTATCTTGTTTTATATGGCTAAAATCCAATTATAACTGAATACGTGCCATGTGTCTCTTTCTTAGTCTGGGTTAGCTCACCCACAATGAGCTTTTCTAATTCCATCGATTTGGTAGCAAATTGCATGATTTCTTTGTTCTGATGGCCGAATAGTATTGTGTAAATGTACCACAGTTCTTTTATCCATTCTTTGGTTGAAGGATATCTGGGTTATTTCCAGTTTCTAGCTATTATAAATAAATCTGCTATAATCATACTTGAGATTTCCTTGTGGTTTGGTGAGGAATCTTTTGGATGTATGACCAAGAGTGGTATGGCTGGATCATGATAGAGCTATTCCAAGTTTTCTAAGATATCAGCAGACATGTACAACCAATATAGTTTATATTTTTTAATTAAAATTAAGTCTTGAATAAAATATTATTTTTCCTAATTCATTATTATTTCATTTCTCCCATTTTAACTGATTTTAAATGATCTTATCTACAATAGATACACATACACACATGAACCCACTTTATTGTTCCATGATTTACACTTTAATAAGTGTTCCAAAGCTGGAGAAATTATTTCAACAAAACCTGTTATTGTTTTCATGCATTTTTAAATTATAATCTTTCTTAAATATTAGACTTTATATTAATCTAAATTGTGTGAGTGAATGTGGAAATATATACCTCCAAAAGATAGAAGCAGATAATAAAAACTCATGGTAACCAGATTTAAGTGAAAGTCCTTTTGAAAATTTATAAAATCTAAAGTATTCACAGAACCATTTCTTGAAATCTTAAACAGTCTTTCAAAAAATTGTTTAGTAAAACCATCTGAATTATGGCAGAGATTATTCAATATTTAACATTTTAGATCATCTGTACATCTTTATTATCCTAGATGTTCTTATTTTACAATACATTCATGAAAAAAAAGATGATCCATCAAACAAAAACCAAAAAAGGACATGAAGTACATGCTACTAAATGAACCAAGTAATTTTTTTTCTAGTTGTATGATTGCAAACCTATTAGTTTTTTTTTTAATGCAAGATTACAGATACTTGTGGTGGGGTTGTGATAGCATTTAGCAGCATAGGGATCTTGGAATAGCAAAAACCTGGACTTTCAGGTAAAAGGTTTATGTCTGGAAGTGGCATGTCCTTCAGAGCCCGCCAAAAAGCAGATCATGGGACCAGATGATGCACTGTTGTGAGGGCATGCCTTGGAACAAGCCCGCCAACAACCATAGCAATGACATTTTGGAAAAGAACTCGAGATTTGCAGTATACATTAAGCAATTGCCTGACTTCCTGCTGCTCCTCGACACCTCTGCAAGGAAAGCTATGGAGGGACACATTGCCCAAGGACATGATTAGGAATCACGCAAAAACTTCTGCTGAAAATCATGCTGCCAATTCATACAACAGGTAAAGGGATTTAAGTCAAGATTCATGTGGACACAGGACATTCTTCCTGCCTCCCCTGCCTAGAGACCTTGTCATCATCTTGTGTTCCCTGTCAGTGATTCACATAGGTGGAGAGCATGACAAAATACGCCTTTTGGCACAGTTGGACCAGTTTGGAAAACTGCCTCAGCCAGAGCATCCGAGACAGAATGAGAATGCCCAGAATGCAGAAACAGAGAACAAGTGGTGGACTAGGAAGTGGTTTAGTAGCACTTCCAATTGTGAATTATTTGAGCTTAGGACCGTGGAGATAAGTATTGACTGATTATAAACTGATCTTTTAAAAAATAATTTATTTTTTATTCCTTAAAGTTACATCTCAATCGCAATCCCTTCGCTACTCCCCCCTCCAGTCCCACCCTCCCACCCTCTTACCCCTCAATCCCCCATCCTCTTCCCCTTTTTTTAAGTTTAAGGTATATCTTTCCCCCTCCAACAGCTCCCCCTTTCAGTCCAACAAATGGTTCTTTCTCTTATAACAATAAATACAATAAAAACCAACAGAAATAAATAGGCCACAATTATGAGAGTTATATGGCTTAGCATACATTCCCAATGTCCAGTCCATATGTATTTGGCACCTGACTTTAACATTCTACTATCTAACCATCTCCATGAGTTTAAAGTTTTATATCTAACTCAGCTTTCATACTAACTTGCATCACAATTTTAAAAACATCTTCATAGATCCAGAACACCCTCTTGATTCCTAAACAACTCAAAATTTAACTATGAGACTCTAGCTATCTATTCTTCAACCACCTCAGAGACCTGAGAGGGATAAATATATCTGATTATATATAGGAAGTTCAGGGTCCACAGCTTCCAAAACTAAGAAAGGACATACCAGTGGCTGCCTGGACAGTTCCCATTTTCTCTCCATACATTACAGCATCAATCTTCATCCATTTGGCCCTGTTTCTCTGACAGACATTGATTGTAGAGCAGGAATTATGAAGGACTTGCCTACCCTGTCTTGGCAGAGCTAGGCTGTCGACTTACCTGCTACCAAGTTTTGTCCTTTTTGGACAGCAGTCTGTCTACAGTTGAAGCAAGGGGTTTTTCTTGCCAAGAGATAGGCTTGCCACTAATCCAACCATCTCCCACTGGAGATTCTTTGATGCTCATCTTCTACTTGGAGTAGAATAGGGGGTGCTGGCAGGAGCTGAGCTGACATGTCTCGATATCAAAAAATCTTGTTAAGAAACATCATTGAATGCCTTATTCTGCAGCTCTCTTGAGGTTTTTGAAGACGCCCTATCTATCTCTTATATTTAGATAAGCGAATGTTGCTGTCTCTTAGCAACTTGATATCTGATCAGCTTAGAAAATAACTGTGATAGACTCTCATAGTACCTAACAAAATGACAAGCTTGCATGACTATTAGTTTGCATTTCTTAATTATCCTGAACAGTTTATGACAGTTGGTAGCAAAAAGACCGAAACTTCACATTGCATTTTTAAGCATTACTAGATACAATACCTTTAAAAAGCGTTACCCTTAATTTTGTATCAATATGCAAAGATCAATACATATGTATCCCAATATAAGCTTAATTTTGCATCAATATACAAGGGTCGATACCATTGTGGCCAAATGTAATCTTAATTTTGTATCAATATACAAAGATCAATACTGATGTAGCCCAATACAACCTTAATTTTGCATTAATATACAATGATCAATACCAATTTAGCCAAATATAATATTAATTTTGTATCAAATACAAAGGTATAAGGGCATATTCCGTAATCTGTCCTTTTTTCTTGATCTTTCCTATATTATGTTTATGTCCCGTTTTTTCTCAAGTCTGTTCACTCCTACATAGGAGAGAAAGAAGGATATAGAAAAGAAAAAGAGAGAAGTCCCTGGGTCTAACCTCCAAAACCCATTTAACAAGACCATTTAACAGCTTGCAATCTCTTCCTCTAAATAACAAGATTTTCTATTATCCATCAAATGACCAAAGTGGGGGGTGACACCCTCCCCACCTTCTGGGGATAGGATGTTGCTCTCTTAAAATGACTTCCTGCTGATTTGGGACATAGTAAACCTGTTTGGGGTTTCTGTTTTTTTGTTTTTGTTTTTTTTTTTGTAGATGTATAGTATGTTTTCATGGTTTGGCATTAAAAAGCAGGTAACAGGTTTAAAATACTGTAAATAAATTAAAGGTTACTGCTGTTCAACCTGGTTTTATGAACCTCCAAGAGTTGAAGAAACCTGGAGCTAAGGTAAAATACATGAAATGAGTGGTGTTAGCGCATGCCTTTAACTCCAGCAGAGGCATGAGGACCACTATAGAGTTAGTTGTCTTATAAATACTAGAGTTACAAGGAACAGGGTGGTGATGGTGCACACCCTTAATCCCATCATTGGAGAAGAATACACCCTTAATCCCAACACACTAGAGACAGAAACAGGCAGATCTCAGAGCTCAAAGTCATACTGACAGAAAACAAGCTCTAAACAGAGAAAAACGTTTATACCCAGTCCCATGGAATATACTGAAGGAGGGATTGAAAGGATTTAGGGAGCTGGAAAACAAGGAGGAGTAATATGAAACAGAGTTTTCTGGATGCTAAAGGCTTATGCAATCACGAATATACAAAAGTTTTGATCACTTACCTCCCAAAACTAAAATAAGAAAAATTTAAAAAAGAAATAGAAAATTGTAACCATGTATAAATGTTCAGAACTAAAGTGACTCTTGAAGGATTTTTGAAGATGTAACTTGACAACCAACCAAATGTTTCTGACTATAATCATAATCTGACATGCCACCTATAATAAACAATATGTTCTTGATCCACATCATATTTATTTTATTAATAATAGGTTAACTAAGTTTTCACATACATTAAATTCATATGTTTATTTTTATTTAAAAAAAAATGTTACCCTGAATGCAAAATAAGAGTCCCCTTGTAGTACTTAAAACTTGGTAATGACTTCTTTTTTATAATATTTTTATTTTATTTTTTATTTTACATTTCCTCCTTCCCCTCTGGGTCTTGCTTTCTCACACCCTTCTCTAATTTCCCTAATCCTTCTCCAAGGAAAAGTGGAGCACCCTCCCTCCCCTCAACCATCCCACCCCAACATATTGAGTTGCATTAGTTCTGAGCACTTTGTTTTCCATGGCTTCTTATATAAATGAATCTTTATTGTCCTTAAAAGCAAGTGTACGCTTAAAATTTCTTGCAGAAATTTTTCAGTAACTGAACTTATAAAATAGGAACAGAATAGCACAGGGTGAAAGACCCTTATCTATAGCTGTGTCATATTTATAATTGTTAAAATGTCAAGAGAAAGTGAATGGCATTCAAAAAATCAAAATCAAAAATCAATAAACATCTTGAAAAAAGTTTCTGCCCACTGAGATCTGAAGTAATTCTTGTGGATGGTGACCCTATCCCATAATGTAGTGTAAACAGTTGCTTGAGTGATGCCAAGAACTGATGTTGTCTGTCTTTATTAAACCCATAGTAATCGCAGAAATATGTTTTCTTGGTATTTGAAACTCACTTCTTGTCCTCTATGAGTAGTAGTTCCTTCTGTCTATTGATTAAACCTCATATTTTTTTCTTTTGTTCTGTGATTATACACTTTTACTTGGTAATGAGGAGCTTCTGGCTTTGTACGTTGAATAGTTCATGCAAGTGAATTCTTAGCAGTCATATAGTCTATGTGCATGTAAATAAGCCAAGTAAAAGAGCAAACAAAATAAAGAAATGAAGAAAATTATGGATGATATCATTTTTTATCAGTGTAACTCCTCACCTGTAATATTGAGTCTTTCTTCAAATAGAAAAATCCAATTGAAGAAATAGGCAAACTGATAGCCTTCAATGTAAGAAGTTGCTTGCATTTATAAACTGAATATGTTTATGATGATGATATTTTAAAAGAGAAAAATAACTAAGATAAATGAAAATGTTCACCCTATGAAGAATTTAAAATGCAATTTAATTTTCAATTGTATTTATTAATAAGTAGAAACTGTAAGAATAGGCCAGTGGAGCATCCAGCAAACTTGGCAGAGCAGTGGGCAGCCTGGCAGGAAATCAGCTGACAGGCCTGGCCCGCCTTAACTAGTGGCCTGATGTATCCTGGGGAAAGATCCCCAGACTAAGGGTGGCCTACACCACCTGTAACCTAAACTCTGTTAAGTAATATAAGTTGTTATATTAGGCCAGTAGAATTACCTGTGTCTTCTCAGGATATTCGCCAAAGTTCAATGGGAGTCCTGGAGTCCAATGGCCCTGAATTACTTGAACTGATGACCTATAAGCTTCCAAGGTCATTTCCCAAATAATTAAATACACCAAGGCCATTAATGATTTAACACTTAACCCTTAGCTGGACTGACTCTCAATTAGCTACTCCAAGTTAACCCAGATCACCTAATTCCCAAACCTCCATGTGCCTGTGATTACTTTCTAGTGTTCTCAAACACTGTCTATCTGCTTCTGTGTCTCCTGGGGGAGTGAACTAATGCTCTGTGTAAACTGCAGGGTTCCTGTTCTAATCTCAGGAAGTCCTACCTTCCTACATTCTTTCTCCCAGCTAATTGGCCATAAGTGACTTTTATTAACCAATCAAGAGAATTCCTCAGAAGGGGCGGTAACCAGATCTCAGCATTGAATCAGCCTATCAAAAGCAATGTTATTTATTAGATACCCCCCTACAAATTTTTATAAGAAACTTTATAATATTTAAGTTAGATAATATTTATTTTGAAAGCTCATAGTTCAGACAATCAGTGAAAAACTCTGAGGGCTATTCAACTGTATATTTTATAGAAATAATTTATCAATTACAATTAGTTTATTTTAGAGATAAATAGACAAATTTCTGGTTTTAGAATTTCTATTTCATTTTATACTAAATTCATATTTATCATATACATGTACATATATATTCAAATAAGTGATTATAAATCCCCAGACCAAGGGTGGCCTACACCACCTGTAACCTAAACTCTGTTAAGTAATAGAAGTTGTTATATTAGGCCAGTAGAATTATAAATTATACATTATTTCAGTTGTTGAAAATAATTTAAAATCTGATAAAATACCTAAAAGTTTTTGAAATTATTTCTCCTCTTGACCTTAATAATAAAAGCATAGCAGTAAAATAATTTATAAATTTTAAAATTAGAATGAAAATAAATATTATTTTTCAATGACTATTTATTTAAGTTTGGATTACTAGAGTGGCAATTTTTCAAATAAAACTTCTGCAGTTAGTTTCTATTTCAGAACTCAGGGAGACCATAGTTATTTTAGGCATGTCATGTTAAGATTTTTGTTTTATTAACTTACTTCAAGGTATTGTCGAAAATAGGTAACCAAGTAAATCCATTCCACAGGGCACTGATTAATGAAACACGAATCCGGGTTATTAATCTTACACTGGTAATATTACCCTATTAACTGAAGCGACTCATAAGGAACTGTCCTGGCAGGTGAAGATTTCTTCTCAAGAAAACAAATGGTAGATCATATGGTTACCTGGAGAGCACTGAATCGGAGCCCAGGGAGTGTGATGTTCTTTAAGAAATATTTTCATCATGTTGTACTACAGAGATGAATCACCTGTCTCTGCCCTCGAGAAATTTCTGTCTGAATGCTAGGGACAAGTCATGCAGAATGGAATTATTTCTGTTTTGAATGATGGCAGGAAAACCTAACAAAACTTCATGACAAAGTTCTATTTGCAGTGTTCTTTAATGCAGTACAAATTCCTCCTGCAAAAACACAGAAGTCTTTTGCTGAAGTTTAAAATGGTTTAAGTAACATTTACTGTTACTTGTTTCATGAAATGATGTGATTTGGAGATAGGCCATGGGAAATCTGGTTGTTTCCAAAAAACATTTTAGTGTTATAATTTTATTTAATATACTGTAACATCATCTATATTTTGAAAAATTCTATGGATATGATACATCTTTCCCTAACATTTACATCCATTTAAAAACTTATTATTTCCTGATCTCACTTCTAAAGTCTGAGGCATTTTTACTTGTGGGCTTTTACTATTTTCTGTTGGATGGGAGTGTCTTACTTGCTCTTTGTGGTCCCCTGGCCTCAGACAGGCACTTACAATTTTTGGAACTCCTTTGGCCCTGGCTAGTGCCATTTATTATTTTTGAAGTTTGCTTTCTTTGAATCACCAGGAGATTTTATACTTATTTGATGGCAGGGTTCATGCTGACAATGAATTTAGAAGAGGAAGAATGTCATGGGTGCAGATAATAAAGAAAGATTTCACAGTTCAGTCTGCACTTCAGCTGGATCTTGGGCGACTCAGATGGGCAAAAGAGGAAAGAAGTTAACCTGGGTATTGAAACGAATTCAACCAAAGCTCAGGAGTAGTACTCAAAAACCCTGATACTGCTCTTTGAACAAGCTGTGAGCACATTACAAATAAATAAATAAATAAATAAATAAATAAATAAATAAATAAATAAATAAATACTAGTTGCTGTAAAAAGAAGGGCAAGTTATATCAAAGAAATTCATATAAAGGTTTCTGAATTATTGAGCACTTATTTTACATCCCAACTCTAAAATTATATATAACATTTTTTATTACTCTTGACTATTAGGATTTTAACAAAATGAAGTACAAACAGATAAAGTGAATTTCATTTAAAGACAATTGAATAATGGAACAATTCCCTGGACTTTAATATACTGGAACACCTTCACAACTAAGTCATATTATCCTAATGCTCAGAATAGGTTGGAAGAGATTTCCTTATATTGAGTTTGAATGTATACACAGAGAAAATGGATGATAGTTAGATATTAATTTTACTATTATAACTTTTACCAACTTTTTATTGTTCTGAAATCTAAATGTAGCAGCTAGTTTTTGGGGGTGATTGAAATGTAGCAAATAAGTACATCTTTAGATATTTATATGCGTGCCTAGTTTTCTATTTCTAAGAGATTCCGTATAAGGGGCAGAAAAGTGAGATAATAGGTTTTTATAAAAGCATATGTCATAAAACAATACATTTTAATCCATTTTTAATTTTAACTTGCCCTTTTAAACTTTTAAATTGTAATAAATGTATATTTAAGATATAAGCTATCTTACACTTAAGGTATAAGATTGTTATTTTTAATTAAAACCCATCCTATTTTTTTTTACTTTTTATTATTCCATTTCTCATATAATACATCCTGATTGTAGCCTCCCCTTTTTCACTCCTTCCAATTCCACCCCACTTTCTCTATGCCCTATACCCATTCTTCTCCTGTTTTCTTTCAGAAAAGAGCAGGTCTCCCAAGGAAATCAACTGAACATGCCATCACAAGATGCAATAAGACTAGGCACAAATCCTCCATCAAAGCTGGATGAGGCAACCCAGTTGGAGGAAAAGGGTCCTAAGAGTACAAAAGAATCAGAGACACCACCACTTCTACTGTTAGGAGTCCCACATATAACCCAAGATAACAATCATAATATATGCAGAGGACCCATCTCACATTCCTACAGGCTCCATGACTGCTGCTTCAGTATCTGTGAGCCCCTATGAGACTTAATTCTGTGGGCCTTGTTCTACTGGTATCCTTAATCTCTCTGGCTCCTAAAATACTTCTTTCCCCTCTTCTGCAGGGTTCTCCTAGCTCCACCTAATGCTTGAGTGTGTCTCTGCAACTGATCCCATCAGTTGTGGGATGATGCTTATGTGATGATGATTGGGCTAGGCTCTCATCGATATGAGTATAACAGAATATCACTAGGAATCACTACATTGAATCTTTTTTTCTTTCACTTTTCTTATATCTCAGTTGTGCTGTTTCTACCCTAGGTTTCTGGGTCATTCTGCTTTTGGTTCCTTGTCATGTAGGCAATGTTGGGCCTACTTAGGCCTCAAGTTAGGACAGTCATTTGTTGGCAAACCTTGTGCTATTAAATGAGCTTAAATAAGGAATTACTGATAGAATTATAATTCATATTTTCTTATAACACACATAGTACTGAATTTATTCTGTTTGACTCACAAGCTGAAAATGTATAAATTTTGAATGTTGAAGACTTTATAAAGATGGGTTTGAGTTACATATACTTCAAAAGAAGTACCATCAGTGTACCATTTATAATTTTTCCATAAAAACACTAGTTCACATTTGTGTGAATCTACTGAATAATTTAGCAAATTACTTTGGAACCTAGATCATATGTTACCTGTGGATAAACATTTTGAC
>CAJQZJ010032058.1:2512138-2523536 GCA_907164525.1 Lophiomys imhausi | reverse complement strand
CTGGTCATTATAGTCTATATGTTAGACCATTTCAATCCAAACGAACCATTTCAGCAATACAGGAAAAGCTCTATATAGGATAATTTTATTGTATAAAATTCAACAGAATATTCAGTTAATAGAAGAGTAGTGTTTGTATTAGTCATTGGAGAACATCTACTCTATTTGGAAATTTGATACATATGAATTAAATATATTTTGGTCACAAGATGGAGATATCAGTCTGGTATGAATTAGGGAATTTCTCTTTACTGGCTTGGTTCACATGTATTGGTACTTTCTAAAGTGTTTTATACACTACTGAAGGAGAGAAGTTATTATTACTATCCAATTCACCCCATAATAAGTGCCCATTAGTGCAACAGTGCCACAAAATTATGGGAGTACCTGGCTACTTGCTGATTAAATTAAAGGCCCATTCCACATGACAGAACTCATTCTTCCTACTGTTAATCTGGCAAATATCCCAGAGAAGGGTGTTCAGAGCTCTTAGAAGAGGCACTATTATGAAGTTAGTTGTTAAACAGACATAGTATGAACTTCTTCTAAATACTTGTCTTTATTTTTTTATACTGTTTTGCTGGCTGGCAACCCCATGTACTACAAGCATCCCTAGTGCCTTCAGTGGCAATGAATGGCCAACCAATATATGATTGAATTTGAAGTCCACTCCATGAGAGGGAGCCCATACCTTGAATTGCTTGAATGCCCAGGAACTGGAGACTCACAGTGCAGAGATCTAGTGTAGAACCAAACATAACTGGTGCTTAAAACTAAATCAATGATGAGATTCTTAATGATATTCTGCTATACTCATAGTTCAGTGCCTTATCCAGTCATCATCAGAGGGACTTTCTCCAGCAACAGATGGAAGCAGATTCAGAGATCCTAGACAGATAACCTAGATCAGAAGTATTCATTGAACTCTCCCTACAGTGATTAGGGAAGGAACACTGCAGAAGGGGGTGGGGTAGGGGATGTTGTAGGAGTCAGAGGGAGTAGACAATACCAGGAGAACATGGCCTACTGAATCAACTAAACAGGTCTCATATAGGCTCACAGAGACTGAAGCAGGAAGAAGTGCATGGGTCTGTTACAGGACCTCTGCATATATATATTGTGGCTGTTAGCTTGGTGGTTTTGTTCAACTCCTAACTGTGGGACCATGTGTGTTTCTGACTCTTTTGCATGCCGTTAGGACTCTTTTACGCCTGTTAGGTTATCATTTCTAGCTTCAAAGGAAAGGCTCCTGCCTTGCTTTATTGTATTTTATTTCCTTATTGGCAAAAATAATTCAATAAGTAACACCTATATATATATATATTTTTTACAGTGTATATATACACTGTAAAAAATAAAGAAGTATTTAGAAGAGTTCATACTATGTCTGTTTAACAACTAGACATCTTAATAGTGCCTCTTCTAAGATATATCAACTCCCTCCTTTGGGTTTGGTTCTAATTATTTTTCCTTTATTTTATATTTCTTCCAGTTACATCTCAATCGCAGTCCCCTCCCTATTCCCCCCTCCAGGCCCACACTCCCACCCTCAAACCCCTTCCTCTTCCCCCTTTTTTTTAAGTTTAAAGTATATCTTATTTGCCCCTACAGTTTCCCCTTTCAGTCCAACAAATGGCTCTTTCTCTTATAATAATAAATACAATACAATACAACATAGGTAATTAGGCCACAGTTATGAGGGTTATATGGCTTAGCGTCCATTCCGAATGTCCAGTCCATATGTAGTTGGTACCTGACATTAACATTCTACTGTCTAACCATCTCCATGAGTTTAAAGTTCTATATCTAACTCAACATTCACACTAACTTGCAACACAATTTTAAAAGCATCTTCTTAGATCTATAACACTCTCTTGACTCCTAAACAAATCAAAATTTAATTATGAGACTCTAGCTAACTGTTCTTCAACCACCTCAGAGACCTGAGAGGGATAAATATATCTGATTTTATAGGAAGTACAGGGCCTGCAGCTTCCAAAACTAAAGAAATGACATACCAGTGACTGCCTGGACAGTTCCTATTTTCTCTCCATACATTACAGCATCGATCTTCAGTCATTTGGCCCCGTTTCTCTGACAGACATTGATTGTAGAGCAGGGGTTATGAAGGACTTGCCTACCCTGTCTTGGCAGAGCTAGGCTGTCGACTTACCTGCTTCCAGGTTTTGTCCTTTTTGGACAGCATTCTGTCTACAGTTGGAGCAAGGGGCTTTTCCTACCAAGAGATAGGCTTGCAACTAATTCAATCATCTCCCACTGGAGATTCTTCGATGCTCATCTTCTACTTGGGGTAGAATAGGGGGTGCTGTCAGGAGTTGATATGTCTTGATATAAAAAAATCTAAAGTTACGAAAACATCTTTGAATGCCATATTCTGCAGATCTCTTCAGGTTTTTGAAGAGGCCCTATCCATCTTTTCTATTAGGGTAAGCAAATGTTGCTTGTCTCTTAGCAGCTTTATTTCTGATTAGCTTAGAAAATAACTATAATAGGCTGTCATAGTACCTAACAGAATGACCAGCTTGAATAACCATTAGTTTACATTTCTTAATTATCCTAAACAGTTTATGACAATTAGTAGTAAAAGGCTGAAACATCACATTTCTTTTTTTTTTCTTTACCTCCTAACCCTTCCATGCCATTTCTCTCGGGTGGGATGCCCTTATATAACAGTCCCTCATCTCAGTTGAGAGGTCGTATGAGGGCCAAGAGCCTCCTCATTCATTGGGGGTCTATGAGGCAGTACCATCAGTGAAAAGTGTCTCATTGCCCGGGAGAGAGAACTAAAAAACAAAGAAACAAACAAACAGACAAATAGATTAAAAAGACTAAAACATAGAAAAATATAACAAACAAACAAACAAACAAACAAACAGTAAATAAATAAATAAATAAATAAATAAATGAAATGAAAAAATAAAAGTCTATGTGCAAGTTCCCTTTGGTGTGTTAGTTGTAGTATCAACACCTTCTGCTATATAGCTAAAATCCTACAATAAGTGAACAGATGCCATATGTGTACTTCTGAGTCTGGGTTAGCTCACTCAGGATGAGCTTTTCTAGTTCCATCCATTTGGCTGCAAATTGCATAATTTCATTGTTCCTGAAAGATGAATAATATTCCATTGTATAGATGTATCACAGTTTTTAAATCCATTCTTTGGTTGAGGGACATTTGGGTTGTTTCCAGTTTTTACCTATTACAAATAAGGCTGCTATAAACATAGATGAGGAAATTTCCTTATGAGTCCATGTAGAAGCATTTGGGTGTATACCCAGAAGTGGTATGGCTGGGTCCTGAGGCAAAGCTATTCCAAGTTTTCTAAGATATCACCAGACTGACCTCAAGAGTGATTGCACAAGCCTGCACTCACACCAGCAATGGAGTAGGGTACCCCTTTCTCCACACCCTCGCCAGCATGTGCTGTCATTTGAGCTTTTGATCCTAGCCATTCTGACAGGTGTGAGATGGAATCTCAGAGTCGTCTTGAGTTGAATTTCTCTGATGATTAAGGATGTTGAGCATTTCTTCAAGTGTCTCTCAGCCATTAGGGATTCCTCCTTTGTGAATTCTCTATTTAGCTCTGTTCCCCATTTTTTGATTGGATTATTTGGTTTCTTGGCATTTAATTTCTTGAGTTCTTTGTAGATTTTGGATATTAGCCCTCTGTCAGATGTGGGGTTGGTGAAGATATTCTCCCAGTCTGTAGGCTGCCGTTTTGTTCGAATGACAGCGTCTTTTGCCTCACAGAAGCTTTTCAGTTTCATGAGGTCCCATTTATTGATGGTTGATCTCAGGTCCTGAGCTGTTGGTGTTCTGTTCAGGAAGTTGTCGCCTGTGACAATGAATTAGAGGGTTTCTCTCACTTTTTCTTCTAGTAGATTTAGTATACCCAGCCTTATGTTAAGGTCTTTGATCCACTTGGACTTAAGTTTTGCACAAGGTGATAAGTATGGTCTAATTTCATTCTTTTACAAGTGGACATCCCGTTGGACCAGCACAATTTGTTGAAGATGCTGTCCTTCTATTGTGCCGTTTTGGCTTCTTTGTCAAAAATTAGGTGGCCATAAGTGTGTGGGTCTATTTCTGGATCTTCAATTTTATTCCATTGATCTACTGGTCTGTTTCTATACCATTATCATGCTGTTTTTACAACTATTGCTCTGTAGTACAGCTTGAAATCTGGGATGGTGATACCTCCAGATGTTTTCTTATTGTACAGGATTGATTTAGCTATTCTGGGCTTTTTGTTGTTCCGTATGAAATTGAGGCTAGCTCTTTCCAAGTCTATAAAAAATTGTGTTGGTATTTGGATACTAATTTCATTGAATCTATATATTGCTTTTGGTAGGATGGCCATTTTCATTATGTTGATCCTACCTATCCATGAGCATGGGTGAGCTTTCCATCTTCTAAAGGCCTCTTCCATTTCTTTCTTCAAGGGCTTGAAGTTCTTGTTGTACAGGTCCTTTACTTGCATGGTTAGAGTTACCCCCAGGTATTTTATGTTGTTTGTGGCTATTGTGAAGGGGGTTGTTTCCCTTATTTTTTTCTCAGCCCATTTGTTTGTTGTATAAAGAAGGGCTTCTGATTTTTTTGAATTAATTCTGTATCCAGCCACTTTGCTGAAGGTGTTTATCAGCTGTAAGAGTTCTCTGGTGGAATTTTTGGGGTCGCTTATATATACTATCATATCATCTGCAAATAGGGATAATTTGACTTCTTTGTTTCCAATGTTTATCCCCTTGATCTCCTTTAGTTGTCTTATTGCTGTAGTAAAAACATCAGTACTATATTGAAGAGATATTGTGAAAGTGGATATCCTTATCTTGTCCCTGAGTTTAGAGGAAATGCTTCAAGTTTCTCTCCATTTAATTTGATGTTGGCCACTGGCCTGCTGTATATTGCCTTTATTATTTCTAGGTATGTTCCTTGTATGCCCGTTCTCTCCAGAACTTTTAACATGAAGGGGTGTTGGATTTTGTCAAATGCTTTTTCTGCATCTAGCAAGATTATCATGTGTTTTTTTTCTTTCATCTTGTTTATATGGTGAATGATGTTGATAGACTTTTATATGTTGAACCATCCCTGCATTCCTGGGATGAAGCCTACTTGATCATGTTGTATGATATTTTTGATGTGCTCTTGAATTCGGTTTGCTAGTATTTTATTAAGTATTTTTGCATCTATGTTCATAAGGGAGATTGGTCTGAAGTTCTCTTTCGTTGTTGGGTCTTTGTGTGGGCTTTAGGAGTCAGGGTGACTGTAGCCTAATAGAATGAGTATGGCAATGTTCTTTCAGATTCTATTTTGTGAAAGAGTTTGAAAAGTGTTGGTGTTAGCTCCTCTTTGATGGTCCGGTAGAATTCTGTGCTAAAGCTATCTGGCCCTGAACTTTCTTTGGTTGGGAGATTTTTAATGACTGTTTCTATTTCCTTAGGGATTATAGGGCTGTTTAATCTGTTTATCTGATCTTGATTTAGCTTCAGTAGGTGGAATCTGTCAAGAAAATTGTCCATTTCACTTAAGTTTTCAAATTTGGTTGAGTATAAATTTTTAAAGTAAGATCCAAATATTCTGTGTATTTCCTCAATGTCTGTTGTTATTTCTCCCTTTATATCTCTGATTTTGTTGATTTGTGTTTTCTCCCTCTGACTTTTAGTTAATTTGGCTAAGGGTCTGTCTATTTTGTTGATTTTCTCCAAGAATCAACTCTTGGTTTCATTGATTCTTTGTATAGTTCTTTTTGTTTCTAAGTTGTTGATTTCATCCCTAAGTTTGATGATCTCCTGCCTTCTGCTCCTCTTGGGAGTGTTTGCTTCTTTTTTTCCAATTCAACCAGTTTAGCTATTAATTCGCTAATATGAGCTGTCACAATTTTCTTTTTGAAGGCACTTAGTGCTATGAACTTTCCTCATAGCACAGCTTTCATTGTGTCCCATAGGTTTGGGTATGTTGTGTCTTCATTTTTGTTGGATTTTAAGAAGTCTTTGATTTCCTTTTTTATTTCTTCACTAACCCAGTCGTCCTCTAGTAAAGAGTTGTTCAATTTCCATGTGAGTGTAGACTTTCTGTTGATTCTTTTGCTATTGAAGTCCAGCTTTATTCCATGGTGGTCTGATAAGATACAAGGGGTTATTTCAATTTTCTTGTATCTGTTGAGGCTACCTTTGTGTCCAACTATATGGTCAATTTTGGAGAAGGTTCCATGAGGTGCTGAGAAGAACGTGTATTTTTTTGTGTTTGGATGAAACGTTCTGTAGATATCTGTTAGGTCCATTTGGTTCATGATCTCTGTTAGACTCAATATTTATCTGTTTGGTCTCAGTCTTGATGATCTGTCTATTGTTGTGAGTAGGGTGTTGAAGTCTCCCACTATTAAAGTGTTTGGATCGATGTGCGATTTAATTTTAGAAGCACTTCTTTTATGAATGTAGGTGCCTTTGTATTTGGGGCATAGATGTTCAATACTGAGATGTCCTCTTGGTGGATATTTCCTTTAACGAATATGTAATGCCCTTCTCTGTCTTTTTTTATTAACTTCAACTGGAAATCTACTTTGATTGATATTAGGGTATCTACTCTGGTTGTTTCCTGGGTCCATTTGCTTGGAAAACCTTTTCCCAGCCCTTTACTTTAAGACAGTGTTCATCTTCAATAATGAGATGTGTTTCTTGTATACAGCAAAAAGAAGGGTCTTGTTTACGGATCCAGTCTGTAAGTCTGTGTCTTTTTATTGGCGAGTTGAGTCCATTGATGTTGATGGATATTAGTGACCAGGGGTTGTTATTTCCCATTATTTTGGTAGAGCTGGTTGTCTTGTGTTTCTTTTTGTTTAATTGCTGTGGAGGTTTCTATTTCCTCTGTTTTGTTGGGTGTAGTTATCTTCTCTGTGTTAGAATTTTCCTTCTAGGATCTTCTGTAGGGCTGGGTTTGTGGGGAGATATTGATTAAATTTGTTTTTGTCATGGAATATCTTGTTTTCTCCATCTATGTTGATAGAGAGTTTTGCTGGGTATAGTAGTCTGGCTGGGCACCTATGAAATCTCAGGACTTGGATGATATCTGTCCAGGCCCTTCTAGCTTTTAAAGTTTCTGAGGAGAAGTCAGGTGTAATTCTGATGGGTCTGCCATTGTATGTGACTTCGCCTTTTTCTCTTACAGCTTTTATTTTTTTATTTTTTTTAAGTTACATTTTTTTAAATACTTTATTTTTTTTTTCTTCAAGTTACATCTCAGTCACAAACCCTTCCCTATTCCCCCTTCCTATCCCGCCCTTCCACCCTCTTCCCCCCAGAAGTTTTCCCTTTCAGTCCAACAGATGGTTCCTTCTCTTATAACAGTAAATACTATACAAAACAACAGATATAAATATGCCACATTTATGAGAGTTAAATGGCCCAGTATACCTTCCCAATGCCCAGTTTATACATATTTGGCTCCTGACTTTAACATTCTACTATCTAACCATCTCCATGAGTTTAAAGGTCTATATCTGACTCAACATTCATACTAACTTGCAACACACTTTTAAGAGTATCTTCTTAGATCTATAACACCCTCTTGATTCCTAAACAACTCAATATTTAACTATGAGACTCTAGCTGTCTATTCTTCAACCACCTCATAGACCTGAGAGTGATAAATATATCTGCTTATATAGGAAGTGCAGGTCCTGCAGCTTCCAATACTAAGAAATGACATACCAGTGACTGCCTGGACAGTTCCCATTTTCTCTCCATATATTCCTGCACCATAGAGTTGGTGGTCTTATGTATTCTGGAGTCATACGGAGCAGGGTGGTGATGGTGCATACTCTTGGTCCCACCATTCAAGAAGAGTACACCCTTGGTCCCAGCACACTGGAAACAGAAACGGGCAGATCTCGGAGCTCAGGGTCAGCCTGATGCAGGGCAAACTCTAAATAGAGAAAGACTTCGATCCAGGTGTGGTGGAACACATCTTTGATCCCTTCAGATGGGAACCACAGGTCTCTGATCCCAATAATTAGAGTTCAGAGACACACACATGGGATTTGGAGGGACCTAGGTTTGGAGGCTACTTACAAAAGGCCTTCTCAATGCAGGCAAATTGTCCTTTGGGATCTCAAAATATATACCCTGGAGCTGGTTTAGCTCCAAGGTGACAGAATGATTTCTTCTTTAACCTGAATTGAAAGATAATGCTTTGTATGTTGTCGGAAGGCCAAATTTGCTTCAGGAGAAGTATTACCTAGCCCCCCTCCCCCCCAAAAAACAAAAAGAGGGTATTTGTACCAGGGTTGGGATTGGGGCAGGCCTCTGTTCTTATCTTTCCAGGAGAATCGAAGCGTCCATCCGGGGAGCCCAGGGATGGCTGGACAGCGGAAACCTCAGCAGAGAGCAGAATCAGGCACCAAGGAGGACGAGTGACCCATTTGATTCTTACAGCTTTTAATATCCTTTCTTTGTTCTGTACATTTGGAGTTTCTATTATTATGTGGCAAGAGGAGTTTCTTTTCTGATCTAAGCTGTTTGTTGCTCTGTAAGCCTCTTGGATTTTTACTGGCATCTGTGTCTTTAGGTTTGGGAAGTTTTCTTCTGTGATTTTGTTGAAGATATTTCCTGGACCGTGGAGTTGGGAGTCTTCTCTTTCCTCTATGCCTATAATTCTTAGGTTCCATCTTTTCATTGAGTCCTTGATATCTTGGATATTGTTGTTGAGAGATTTTTTAGCTTTCTCATTTTCTTTGGATGTTGTACTGATTTCTTCCATTGAATCTTTCATGCCTGAGATCCTGTCTTCCATCTCTTGCATCCTATTTTTGATAATCACATCTGTAGTTTCTGTTCTCTTCCCTTGATTCTCCATTTCCTCTTTTAACTCTGACTGTGTTTTCTTTATTGTTTCCATTTCTATTTTCATGTCTTGAATGGTAGTGTTCGTTTTGTACATTTCCTTCTCCAGTTTGCTTGTTTTTGTCTGGAGATCTTTCATTGCTTTATCCTTTTCCTGTTCAAGCTGGGTCACCTTGGCTTGGACCTCTTTAGTGATGTTGTCTGTTGTTTTGACTTGTAAGATTGTGGCTTCTTTGAATTCCTTCCTAGTTTTAAGTTCTTCTTGAAGGGACTTTATCACTTTCCATACTGTAGAATTGTCATCATTTTCATGTGTTTCAGTTGTGGTGAGGTGGCTCGGGCTGGACGGAATAGCGTTGCTTTCTTTTGTTGGAGACATTTCGCTCTGGTTTTTTTTTTTTTTTTGTCTGGGGCCTCTGGCCATGTGGAATTTTTTAGCTGTCTTCTGGACTTGGGTCCAAAGGGGGTGCTTTGTTGTAGGAATTCGAGTTGCCTTACTCCACCCCTATAAGGTGAGTCATTCAGCCCCGCCTCCTAGGTGGAGACCTAACTAATCCAGGTGGTGGAGCTGTGTACAAGTAAGCTCTGGTTCCCTGCCAGAAGGGCCAGTACTAGTACAAATTCGATATAGGACAGTTTCAAATATCTTGCAGTTTACCCGGGGTTGGTTCCTGTGGTGGGTAAATCTGCCCTTCACCTCCAATGGCCTTGCCACTCCTGCTGCTTGGAAACTGGTCAGTGACGTCTCGCAGTGGGTTGTGATCTGCAGTCTGAAGGCACTTTGCAGCAAGCTTTGCTCACTTCCAATGTTCGCAACCTTTCGCCAGATCGTTGGATCTTCTGTGCAAGACCTGAGGTTTCCCAGCAGGGTGGGGATTATCTCTGCGTGGGATCTGAATCTGCCCACTGGGTTTTAGATTGGAACTTACTGGGAGTCTCTCCTGGTGGGGGATTTGGGGTCCCAATACCTGGGTCCAGCGTCTTCCTTGTGTGTCCGAGAGTGGGAAGGAGCGTCCTGCCCAGGGACTCTCAGTGGTCCCTGGGTAGCTGGGTTAGATTTAGAATGGGTCGTGCCATTTGTACAGTGTCCTACAATACTCGCCACCTTGTGACTGTTAACCCCGAAATCAAAATACATTGGCGCAGGTCGCCGCCATCTTGGATCCCCTGGGTTTGGTTCTTATCTCTTGGAGGTCTCTTGTTTTCTGAGAATAGACAGAAGTGGAGTAGATCAGGGAAGATGGTAAGTGGCCGGGAGCTGGGAGGAGTGGAGGGATGGGAGAAAGTATATGTATTATATGAGAGATGTATCTATTTTCAATAAGTAATAATGATGATGATGATGAAACTTAATACGAAAATAGAGATCTTGTTAAAGAAATGTGTTTTAAATCAGGGGAGGTACAAGGAAAACATCTGGAATTCACGTAGCAAATTCCTATAGCACATGAAGTCCTAGCAATAATAGATGGGAACTATTACTATATCAGAGGCTTACAGGGAGGCTCCCCTCAGAGACAGCAGATTTAAGTTGGGTCATAAATAGAAATGGAAAATTTAGAGTCTTCAGAAATAAGTTATCTTTATTAAAACCCCTAAGGTTCAAAGTCAAATAAAGGTTTTCACAGATTGTGAAGATGGTAAAAGAGGGAAGAAATGTTTCCAGTGATATAAAGAATAGACTTTGGGAGATGAAAAATTCCTTCCCAGGTCATCTTACTTGCAATGAAATCAAAAGGAATAAAAACTAGTCAGAAGTGTTCTCAGGCAGATGTAGGTGTGAACTATTTAACACAGAGAAATGTAGGACTGAAAACATTGATATTTGTCAAAAAAAGAGAAAATTAAAGAGGAAATCCTATAATACACCTAACCTAGAAATCCACAATATGTAAATACTGAAATAACACTAAATTCTAAATGTTCTTTCCTTCTTTTTATTTCTGTCCTTCTAAAATTAATTTCATTAGTTGTAAGCATGTAGGCAGTTTGTTTGTCTCTCAGTTCTATTGAGAATAATCCCTAATGAAGCAAAGAGTTTTATGAGGCTTTCTCAGGACTGATTGATCAGACGCATATTGTAAAACACAGATTTTTTTTTTCAAAAAACAGTTCATCATTCCCCATTGGAGACAAAAATTATAGTCTAATTACATTATTGAAACTAATGTAAATTTAAGTCAATTTCCAAGTAAATAAGTTATCATTTGACTATTAAATGGGCTACAACATTTTATCCAGTGATAAAATATAATGTACATGTAAACACCACAACTTCTACCTAGCAGTTTTTCAGAAGTAATTGAGAATAACATTTGGTATCTACTTATTGTTACCCTTAGATTTAAAAAAAATGATACAGCTATTATATAGTTATCACATTGGAATTCATTTAATGTTTCTAATATGCAGTTGACTCTTATAACAAAGTATTTTGTTTCCATATAGCTAAAAGCACTAATATTCAAAAATTTTAAAAACAAATAAACATGCTGATTAAATATCAAGATAATATCTGTGAAAAGAAATCTAAGTTTGT